>JAOBAY020095438.1:0-17764 GCA_025331085.2 Zoanthus sociatus | reverse complement strand
CACTCACTACTAAATTCTGCTTTTGACGTCATTAGTTACCAGCCTTCCATTGCTTGATCAAGGTGAATCCGGAGGTGACTTTTCCAAACTTTAAACGCAAATTACACAATGAAAAAAAATCTTAATCGAATTTTTCTTTTACTATTACCAATTACAAACGGTAGGACATTTTATACATACATGCAATAAACCTACAACTGAGATATACACTTTTAACATTGTCGAAATGAATACTAACATTTGTAGAGTCTTTATATGGAAAGTTCGTAAGCGTAGAGCTTAGTACTCCACGTCTAATATAGGAAGTGATACGAGAACCCGAGCTTTACTAGATTTTTTTAAATTGAAAGCTTACAGTTTCAACTGCCTCATTTGTTTCATGATTCCGTGAGTAGTAGACTCGAATTCTTTCTCTGATTTCTTTTTCATTTCGTCTGGCTACCTGTTTAGAGTTAAAGAAAAATATTTGAGAATACACGCAGCTGAATGGAGTGAATGTAAAGCTAGATAAGGCAGCGTTTACACGTAGCCGGCTATTTTTGTAAACGTACATTTTTTTATCCGTTTAGACCAAGTGTTTACACGTAAACGCCGAAAACGATGAAGTTTAGCCGGCTATTTTCGAAAACGCCAGCTATGCGTTTACGTGTAAACGGTCGAAAACGATACATAAATGATGAGCGTTTACGTGTAAACGCAGATATTTTTATCCGGATAGAAATATAGCCGTCTACGTGTAAATGCTGCCTAAATCATTTACGAGCCTAGTGGCCCATGGTGCCGACGCTTAGCTCCGGCTTCTGTAGTGTTAAGCGAATGAGAGTCCTTGACTCCCCCTGGACAGGACACTAATTCATCACAGGTTAGCTCCCAGCAAATACTGAAACTCATCTGCCAACCCCGGGAGGATTAAAAGCTGAAGTAGCGACGAGTTTTATGTTAAACTGAACTACGGCTATGGAAGAAGCGTACGATGGATGAGAGGGAATTTAATGGACCGAAATCTTTTATAAGGTGGAAAGCTCTAAGGCTTAAGTAACACTTCTCGCAAGATAGAGCTCAATATGAATGCAGCAGTATAAGATCTGACACGTTCAGGCGTTTAATAGCGTTTGAACAAATCGTTAAGATCAAGATAAAGATCAAGATCACAAAAGCACGAGGTAATCAAACGTAAATAACGCTTTAATTAACTAGTAACATGCGAACTATTTCTGCCATTAAGTTTTTAAGGACTTCAAGATCCAAGACCTATAAGATGGTTTTTAGGATGCACCGGGTAAACGGGAAAAATTCTGGACCAACACTAACAAGTTCGCAAGCATTTCGAGCAGGAGCACATGTTTTCGAGCATTTCGAGAAGGAGTAAAAGTTTGCGAGCATTTAGAGCAGAAACACAAGTTTGCGAGCACCTCGATAAAAAGCACAAGTTTGCAAGCACCTCGAGAAAAAAGCACAAGTTTGCGAGCACCTCGAGAAAAAGCACAAGTTTGCGAGCATTTCGAGCAGGAGTAAAAGTTTGCAAGCATTTCGAGCAGGAGTGAAAGTTTGTGAGCATTTAGAGCAGAAGCAGAAGTTTGCGAGCACCTCGAGAAAAAAGCACAAGTTTGCGAGCACCTCGAGAAAAAGCACAAGTTTGCAAGCATTTCGAGCAGGAGTGAAAGTTTGCGAGCATTTAGAGCAGAAGCAGAAGTTTGCGAGCACCTCGAGAAAAAGCACGGTTTGCGAGCACCTCGAGAAAAAAGCACAAGTTTGCGAGCACCTCGAGAAAAAGCACAAGTTTCCGAGCACCTCGAGAAAAAGCACAAGTTTGCGAGCATTTCGAGCAGGAGTGAAAGTTAGCGAGCATTTCGAGCACAAGCACAAGTTTGCGAGCACCTCGAGAAAAAGCACAAGTTTGCAAGCATTTCGAGCAGAAGCACAAGTTTGCGAGCACCTCGAGAAAAAGCACAAGTTTGCGAGCATTTCGAGCAGGAGCACAAGTTTGCAAGCACCTCGAGAAAGAGCACAAGTTTGCGAGCATTTCGAGCAGGAGTGAAAGTTTGCGAGCATTTCGAGCAGAAGCACATGTTCGCGAGCATTTAGAGCACGAAGACAAGTTTGTGATCATTCATTTTGAGTAGAAGTAAAAGTCTGCGAGCATTCCAAGCACAAGCACCAATCCAGTTTGCGTGCATTTCGAAAACGAGCATAAATTTGTGCGCGTCTAGAACACCTGCACAACTTTGCGAGCACAAGCATTTTAAGTATTTACAAGGAGTGATTTATAATTTACTGCCATCTATGGGAAAACTATCATCTGGAGTGCAGATACTTTACACTCGAATTTCAGGTTTGAAGTAGGTATTACGTTTGGTTTCATGAAAAAAATACAATCAAAATGAAAGAATCAGAGCTAAGAATCGTTGATCGGAAGCAAATGTAATTTCGATTTCGTTTTTTAGATTTGTTAGAAAACATTCTGACCGGTTCTAGAGATGCTTAATAGGTTATGAAATATTTGTTGGTCAAAACCCTTAATGGAAATTAAGTTTTTCGATTGCAAACACGATACTGATGATCGGATAATCTGAAGTTTGTCTATAGGATCAAAATTTAAAACAAGCCAGCTGGCCATCACGTGACTTACCACAAAGAGGTAGATCAGAACAATGAGAGCGGTGGCTCCAAGCCCCACACCCACTCCAATCCAGGTTTTCTGAGTCTCTGTGTAAGCTGAAGGTGGCTTCTGAGCCATCTCACCGAGTGATTGCACTTTTTCTACCTGTAGATATGAAAAATATTGCAGAGTCATAAACAGACTGGAAAAAAGTTTATCTGTTCTTCGCTAATATACATTTATATATATAACATTTTAAATTATGATAGAAATTTTTTTTTTTCATTAGTTCTGGCTCCTTCTGTAGTTACTGTAGGCATAGTAATACAGATTACGTAAGTTTTAACCAATGAAAAATACTAAAATAAAGCCTATCCCAACCTTCAACCAATCAAAAAGCACTTCCTCCGGTACGCACAGAAACGCTCTTGGTTCTCTGTGATATTATTAAAATGTACAGTATATACATGTATGTTTTTGGATAGAAGCAGGCCCGTACGTAGGAATTTTGCTGGACTGGTAAATTACGCAATTAGATTTTATACTAAAATTTATTACTGAGATTGTTTTAAAGGTAAATAAATATACTTTGATCATTTTCCATGGTAAACTTTACTCACTACTTTTATAATCAAGTGGACTTTGTGGACCTTTACGGCCTTTGGGGGGGGGGGTGCCTGCGCACCCCACGCACCCCTCCTGCGTACAGGCCTGCTTTTTAAGGCCACTCCCTACCCTAAAATTTGCTGGATAGTGAAGGAATTGAAAAAATTATTTGAATTAGAGGAATTTGGGGGATGTCCGCCAAACCGTCCCTCCAGACCATGCGAAAGTGCAACATTCGTTAGGGGACAGTTTCGCGGTTTTCTATCAAATATTTATGTTATTTATTTATTTATTTATTTATTTATTTTATTTAAATTGATATTTATACAGGATATCCAGTTTAGCAAAGCTAATTTAAATGGAGTCCTGTTAGAACAAAAAGCAACAACAAAAAAATAATAACAGTAACAATATCAACAGTACAACAACATGCATATGAAATTTAGTGGAAGAAAGCTATTTACATCAATTGACCCATTCAAGTTATCCTTTTTTATTGGATTGCTTGAAATGGTGTTTAGCTCCAGTTTTGAATTTTTCAAGGTTATCAAGTTTCCCTATTGTACGTGGAAGAGAATTAAAAGTGCGTGCGCCATATATTCTAGGACTCCCCTGAAATTTAGATGTTTTAGCGAATGGGAGGCGCAGCAACTCACGGCCTCTAGTGTTGTGAAATTCGTAGACGTGCTTAAACTCAGACAAGAGATATAACGGTGTTAGTTTGTGAATGCACTTAAAAACAAGCACACACTTTAGGAAGTCTCTGTGACACTGTAGGCTAGGCCAACTGAGTATGGATCCAAGATCATCAGCGCTGATAGATCGGCACTCGATGATACTAGCAGCGCGTCAGTTCAACTTATCAGGGTAAGCTTTTGAATCCATACCACAGCTGTCCCAAACCGGGGAACAATAGTCAAAAAGTTGCAAGACTAAAGCGTTGTACAGCATAAGACATGTCGTTTTGGGGAGGACCTTACGCACTCTGCGAGGGACACCTAGTCTAGATGCAATCTTATTAGCTATATATTCAATGTGGTCTTTCCAGGACTGGGTCTCATCCATTAGTACTCCGAGATATTCAAAGCTAGTAACCCTTGCTAAGTGATCATTGTCAATAGCAATTTGAAAGTTTTCAACAGAATCGATCTTTTGGTGAGTGCCAGAATCTCAAAAGATCTGTCAAAATTGATAATCGTAAAAACTGATATTAAATTTGCATAAGGTCAAAAGCGTTTTCAACATACAGTGTTAACTTTTTATATTGATTCAGTCAATATTTGTAAGGAATTCGTAACGGCAAATGCAACAAAAGTTTTCGTGGACGAAGGAGCTCCGGAACTTTCACACTTGGACCATGAGTGTATCTTTGGTTATAGTCTCCAACTCATTACCCTGCAGGTTTACAAGAAGCAAAATTCTAAATTTAACAACTAATTTGAGGTTGTTACACCAGTAATATGAGCGCGATATTTTGGGTACTTTTTCCAAAGAATATCACCTATCCCCAGTCCTCCTCGTCTCTCCTTGCTTATAAGGAAGAATAACGTTTGGCTTATTAACGGTTTTGCCACTTGGTATGCATGTCTGAAGTTTTTAAAGCTCTATTATCGTTTTGTGAACTGTTCGTATAAACCCAAAAATCTTCATTTTGTTTGTTTGCGAAACCTGCCATATCGCCAAATGTCCATCGTTAGGGTTGCGTTCCACAAGTTGAATACAATTCATGGTTGACTGACGCGTTTCCGTTTGTTGGGACAAAGATTTGCATTCGAACTCTCATATGGTTCGTTTATACAGCTGAATAACGCTGTTAATCAAAGGCATCATATGGTGAACTCGTGGAGCAAGTATAAAAGATGGAATCCTAGAGCACTGAAGCGTTAGTAATCAAATATCTCCATGAAATGACTCACAGATACTACGCAAAAGTAGACCTACAATAGACCATTTCACAGCTCCTGAAAGGTAATCAAGCTTTTACATGAAAATGAGGCTTAGGGTGACCTGACACAGTTAGAAAAGTGAAAATAATTATCAGAATTAGAAAGAAATGTCTATTACTACTTTAAGGTAATACTACTTTAACGTATTTCTTTAAGGTTACTACCTTAAATAGATACATTATTTATATAATTAATATAATTTATATAATTAACGTCAATTGGGAAGGAAGTCGTTGCCAATTCTAGCTAGAGGCTTATGTATAATCGCTCGACGGCTCCGATCTTGACGTGAAAGTCGAAATTACAGATGGAGGAAAACCGTAGTACCCAGAGAAAAAAGCTGGGAGACATTGATATCGATAAATATCAGCCCACGTGGAGAGCCCAGGACGCGATTCTGGGTCGTTGAGGTGGAAGGCGCAACTGATGGTCAGTACTCCAACCTGACTCCCTTTAATTAACGGTTTTAGGAAAGCTTCTTGCAACTGTGTGCGCAGTTCAAGCGATTACAAAGTAGAAACCAAAGACATGATCAGCGCTGTTACTAACTAAATAACTGCTAAGATTGCGAAGATTAACCACAGAGATCGTACTGTAATGAAACAGACTCTTATATGTTTAGCTTCTCATTCATCGAACTGAATGTGTATTATATCCGGATTAGAGTTCTGTATACTGAACACTTTTTGCCGTTGTTATTTTTTAGATGGGCACAGCTTTACTTCCTTGCCTGGTATCTTATATCTGTTGTTATGGCTATCAATTTGTTTGTTGCTCTTATTCTTGAGGTAAGATCTTTAGTTTATTAGTTTCGTGAATTAATTAGTTTTAGAGTGTTCACTATTTCCCATAAGTAGCTAAGGATAATCTGAGCAGGTAGTGAGGAAAAGCTGCAGATTAGAATGGCTCAGATATTTTTAAAAAAGTTAAAGGTACAGCCAATCAATAAGAACACACGGAATAAGCGAAGAAGGAACTGTCTAAGTGATAATATCTAGGAATCACGAGGCTCAGAATTCGGAAAATTTAAAAATTTTTTAAGAATCGCGTACACAAAATAGTTATTCTTCTTTATAAAATAGATAGGACCATGCAGGCGCTCTGATTAATTGGTCAAAAATCTATGTTTTATCGAAGTATAAAGCATAGAAAAACCGTGTTTTATTGTTTTTTGCCACTCGCGGCTTGTAAAATCTATATCATAAAGCAAATAAAGAAGCCTTCCGGCTCGTGTTTTCTACATTTCCCTCGTGTTCTCCTGTCGTGTTTTATCACCGTGTAATACACGGCTTAGACTTCTTTATTTGTTGAATATTTTTTGTTTTCCAGTGGCTTTGTACTATCTCCTTTTCTGATTTGATCAATCAGAAGTGACTAAAAATACTAGACTATTTCTCTTTCGTTCTTCCACCTGTAGAATATATTTTTTCCGCATTGTAAGAAAAAAAACACTGCACCTTTGAACTTAAAATTCTGATATTCATCCCTAAAATTGTTAATACATATCTCCAATCTTTTGGCACTCGATTCATTCGGTAAAGATACGTGTTCACCGACAAATAGTTGAACAAAAATGGTGGATATGAAATTCTATTACTGGTCTTTCCCAAACTTCAAAAAAAACTTCATTGGTTAGTAATTTGAATAACAAATAAAAGATAGTCCATGCATAACTGTAGGGGGAAAACAAAAAAGATACGATAATCAGCGGTGATTTAAATACTTCAATAATGAATAATTTGTTATATATGGCGAGTTATAATTAATAGTTTTCACTTTGTTGCAGGCTTTTATAACGCAATGGGATGACAAACAAAAGAAACTACGAGCCATATCCCAAAATGCTGATACGTCAATTAATGTAAGTTTAGTTATGGGTTTAATTGATTCTTAGGTAATCACTTTCTTACGTCCGAGAAGTCTGTTCCCGTAAGACCGACAGTAAAATCTATTGGGGGACTAAGGAGGGATGTGGGGACAAACAGTCAAACACTTTCTGTGTGAGAGGCATCGCAAGGAGTAGGGTCGTCAGGTACAAACGACGTCCCTTTCGAACGTCAAGTCCTCTTTAAATTTCAAAACAAAAAATTATTTTAGAATAATCTCATTAGAAATATTTTAATCCTCCAAACTGTTATTACCGCATTTGACCAAGTAAGCGCCCACCCACTACCTCTCTTCGTACAGCAGTAAAATTACTCAGCGAAATATGTCCATGCATACTTCTCGATCGCTTGTTCCTTCAGTGCTCGAAGACTCCCTTTGCTTCAGTCGACCCCCTCTCAAAAAATCATGATGATGCTTTTGGTTTTTGTCCAATGTCAAGACATTTTGAACCCTGTCACAGTGAAAATTTGGAAATTTTCAATTCCAGTAGACATAAATCGATAGATAAGAAGAACTCAAACAGGATGCAGCTGTAGTGAAAACGCTGCGGTGGAAAATCTGCAGGGAAAAAGCTGCATTGGAAAAGCTGTAGGTGACAAGCTGCAGTGGAAAAGCTGCAGGGGAAAAGCTTGATGCAGTGGAAAAGCTGCAGGGGAAAAGCTGCATGCAGGGGAAAAGCTGCGGGGGAAAAGCTGCAGGTGAAAAGTTGCAGGGGAAAAGCTGCAGGGGAAAAGCTGCAGGGGAAAAGCTGCAGGTGAAAAGTTGCAGTGGAAAAGCTGCAGGGGAAAAGTTTCATGCAGGGGAAAAGCTGCAGGGGAAAAGCTGCATGCAGGGGAAAAGCTGCAGGGGAAAAGCTGCAGGTGAAAAGCTTCAGTGGAAAAGCTGCAGTGGAAAAGCTGCAGTGGAAAAGCTGCAGTGGAAAAGCTGCAGTGGAAAAGTTGCAGTGGAAAAGCTGCAGTGGAAAAGCTGCAGTGGAAAAACGTTAGGAGAAAAGCTGTAGGGGAAAAGCTGCAGTGGAAAAGCTGCAGGGGAAAAGTTGCAGGGGAAAAGCTGCAGGGGAAAAGCTGCAGGGGAAAAACTGCAGAGGAAAAGCTGCAGTGGAAAAGCCGCAGAGGAAAAGCTGCAGTGGAAAAGCCGCAGAGGAAAAGCTGCAGTGGAAAAGCCGCAGAGGAAAAGCTGCATTGGAAAAGCCGCAGAGGAAAAGCTGCAGGGGAAAAGCTGTTCTGTAAATGAAAATTCAAATTTAGGGAATTACAAGGATGCTTAAACATTCTTTGTACTTTTATTTTACTTATACCACACCACCCGGTAATCCACGTTAAACCTTCCATCTATTTAGCATTCGGAAGTTTGCTAAGTTTCCAATTGCTAACCAGTCCACTTTGACAAATTTGCTTTGGGTAGTTTTTATGTGTGTTTTTATTTTGGGCAAAATGGAATTCCTTTCTACATTCGATATTAAGATCCCTCTGCGAAAAGTTCTCAGCATCTTAGCACTGTAGTCTCCAATGGGAAAGATAAAAGATAGAGTTGAACATTTTAGTCAACCAGAGGCGGCAATCCTGATATTTTCTGGAACCATTACAAATATAACAGTTATGAGTCTTTCGACAGACAGTATCGCTTCCTCCAACGGATAATTCAGTAAAACAATAAGAAAGTAAAACTTTCTTAATTTTCATAAAAATTTTCTTTGCCCGCGGTATTTTATGGCTTTTTATTCTTGTAACAGTTTTATCCGTTGATGGCGAAAAAAACGCTTTAGTAGGTTTTTAAGAGTTGGTTGTATGAAATATTATGAAATACTGTATGATAATATTTGAATGTTTATAGGATACGGTGGTTCGGCGACCAATCCATTTCCACGACATGTTTGGTAGTGGGGTGTTTGAGCCAGCGGATGATGACGTGTGGCAAGAACTGACAAACCACGAACACATGAATTTCACAGCACGAAACGGTTCAGCGTTATAACGATCTACTGTATTTTCAGCAGCTAAAAAGATCGCTCGAGGATATAAACTTATAGTTAAGAAGAGATTTCGGACCCTTTTAGATTGCAGAGAGAATGGAAAACATTCAGATAAACATTTAATTTTAAGATGTCAGTTCTCATGAGAGAGATATACTTGGTCTATTCGCACGAGGCATGTAATTAAGTATGCAGGGATAAAACTTTACAGCCCTTGCAACGGCAATTCAGAGTCGGAAGAAGAGTGAAAGTGGTCCGTTAACACGATCTTGATGATTGAAATCCGCCTCGATAATGGCCTCCTTCCAGCTCTCTCTCTCTAAAAGGGACGTGGCTTACTTGCTCATCTCGACCGAAAAAAATGCAGCGATGGAATGGTTTCAATATTATTTTTATTAATTCTTACATTTTTATACTCATTTATTAAACTGCAGGATGTTGGATTTCTGTCATTTTAAATCGAAAACAATAGTGCAGTTCCATCATTCTAATAAAATTGAGGATGATGGAAAAATGACAAACCCAATGAATTGAGAAGTTTAATTTCATTTTCTTTATGTTGACAAAGGTTGGCTCTTATCAACTCCCAGTAAGTTCTAGACGATGATGAAAGATTGTCATTGTCATTTAGTTGAAGCTATGAAACTTTTTTTGTTGAAATATATGACAGTTATGTCAATCATTCTCATTAAGTTGAACATAATGGGATGGCATGAACTCTCTTTGTAACGAAGAAACGTGATCCAGTACTTTCAACTCATAGCAAAGAGAAGAAATTCTTCAACGCTGGGAACATTACATTGGACTACTGTCTATTATGAGATTGAGCTGGTGAACAATCAGCCGATAAAGATAATTGTATACTGAACAGTTTTATGCTTTAGGATTTGAAAGTGCACAACTAATTTTTACTTCAGAATTAGAATCTGTGTATTTTTAAAGGAAAATCTAAAACGTTCGTAAAATTTGTAAATGAAGTCTAGAAAATTATTTGAAATGATTTTATAGAAATCGCATGTTTTTCAGAATTCATTTTAAGCCTTGTCTACACGAGAAATTTTTATACGACAATTTTTATTTGCTAGTGTAAACCCCGTCTGCACAAGCCATTTTTATAAGACAAGTTTTATTTCGTTTGCTACTGTAGGCCGCCCATCTTTACGAGCAATTTTTTTGTGAAAAAAAAAGACTGGAGACTAAGATGACATAAAAGAAATTGCCAAGTTTATGTGATTTTTTGATCTGCATTGTGAATTTTTTGCATGGAACGATTTTTATTTGTCAGATAAAAGCCATGGTGCTCACTACTGCTGGAATTCCTGGAAAACTCGTGGAATTTTGAAATTTTTTTCCAGCGCCCTGGAAAACTCCTGGAAAAACAGATAATTAGCTATACTTCTGGAAAACTTCAGTGTTAAACAATTTTATAGACAAACCAAAACCTGCAGAAGCATGGACTCGATAAAGAGCTGCACAGTTAGTTTTGGTGACATAGTTACTCGTTTTTTTTTTTGCAAGGGAGAATTTGGGGTTGGAACCTGGAAAAATAAATTTTCTACCTTGGAGGACTCCGGAAAACTCCTGGAATTTTCTTATCACCCGTCAGTGAGCACCATGTAGAAGCTAACATGCTAGCTTTTCATCAGATATATTTGTTCACATAAAAATTGGCTATTTTACCTCGTCCACACGAGCAAGTATGATTTGTCACATAAGAGTTTCTCGTGTAGGCAAGCCTTGTCAATGTTATCGTAATTGCTTTTATAGATCCTCTACAGTTCTTTGTTTGCAATATAAATTTGCGAATAGTTGTACCTTTTGTAGTTGTAAATGTTTTCGATTGTTTTCTTAGTTTCACAACAAAGCGAAAATTTTTCGTAAGTTTTAAAACCTATTGAGGACCGTTGGCAAACAGATAAAAGGTATACTTTAGACAATTTTATGAGTATCACAATAAGAAGTTTAAGCAGCTAATGTAAAAGATAAACAGATAAAATTTCTTAAAAGTTTTTATAGTGTATGAAGTAGTTAGGTTAAAGAAGATACAGTGCAAGATGTATGATTGTATATAGTTTGTAAAAAATACTGATGTTTTTAAGTACAAATATATGTTTTAGGGCAACTTTACATTTATTCTGTGTGCGTCTCTTCGCAAACTTGAGCACAGTTTAAGAAAATAATCTTGATCTGATATCAGGATTAAATGAAACTTTCTCTGTTTTACAAATAATTTATAAATAACAGATAATAAAAGTTCAATGTTTGTTGGATATCAATAGGCTGTCTTATGAGAAGTAGGTTTCCTTATATGGGAACTAGGTTGCCTTATATGGGAACTCACGCATGCGTGTGAGAACTAGGTAGCCTTATATGAGAACTAGGCTGCCTTAATGGAACTAGGTTACCTTATATGGGAACTGGGTTGCCTTAAATGGAAACTAGGTTGCCTTTTATGGGGACTAGGTTGCCTTATATGGGAACTAGGTTGCCTTATATGGGAACTAGACTGCCTTAATGGAACTAGGTTACCTTATATGGGAACTAGGTTACCTTATATGGGAACTAGGTTACCTTATATGGGAATTAGGTTACCTTATATATGGGAACTAGGTTGCCTTTTATGGGGACTAGGTTTCCTTATATGGGAACTAGACTGCCTTATATGGAACTCAAGCCTGCCTTGGTGAGTAAGGTTGTTTTATATGGGAACTAGGTTCCCTTATATGGAACTCAAGCCTGCCTTTGTAAACAAGATTGTCTTATATGGGTACTAGGTTACCCTAAACGGGAACGCAAGCCCACTGATGAGAATATGAAATTGGGTTGCCATAAATATAGGAATTGAATCCCTCTTATGTGAACTAATTTAGGAACTCAAGATTAAGAAATATCTCAACCATTTAAGGAAATTACACCTGAAAATAATCTTTCAGGTTTAAAGGGATATTTTCTATACTAGTGTAGCTCGAAGCCACGGCTGTTGAGGGCACGTTATGTTGGTGGCTCCATTTTTAGAAAGAAAACCGGGGAAAAATAACTTTCAACTCCATTGATAAGTTATCAAAACAATTTGCTCATTACCATTATATTTAACAGAGTATAAATTGTACATTAAACAAGCGCCTAAGCATACTCATCAATTCGGTATTTTCATTTTTGAAACTTGATCGTCTTTACTACAATTTTATTTATCAAAATAAGATGTAAGCAAATTCATTTAAAAGGGTAATTTTTAGTATATTATTAAACTCTTTTAAAAACCTGTGTATGGCTTTTAAATTTGGGGTTAGAGTGCAATGCATATTTTTAAAGTTTGTCCAATTTCAACCTCAATATTCTTATAAAGTACATTCTTATAAAAAAAAAAGGGTACTAGCTATCCCGTCATGCATGCATGGACAATGCCATTGGCTGGTCTGGTGATCGGTCAGAGCACGTATAAATAAATATGTAAACTATTTTGTGCAAGAGAGAAGAACTCCATTGCATATTGAATGGTTTTATACTTGACATAAGATATTACTGGATAACTATTTATGCTTAAAGTTATATTTATAAGTTTAAGTATACGATTTAAGAACATTTTCAGCCTTGCTATAAATATAAATAGGCAAAAAAAAAATATGAATTCTCAGCTTCGGTCTTCAAGACAATATTCATAAAATTATATTTATGAATATTTTAAGCACTTGTCAAATTATTTAGAGCAGCTAGTCTAGTCCCAAAAATACAGAGACGAAGAAGCCAATCAAATGCCAATAATACAGATGCCTTCGTTGTCAGCGTAAGTTATTCGGAAAAGGAGCAAGTAAGTTTCGATTCTTGTTCCCTAGCGAAAGTTTTGGGAAAATATTATGTAAAACAAAGAAAGTCTTGCAGAGATGCTACTTAATTACA
This sequence comes from Zoanthus sociatus, assembly GCA_025331085.2. Lineage (NCBI taxonomy): Eukaryota > Metazoa > Cnidaria > Anthozoa > Zoantharia > Zoanthidae > Zoanthus > Zoanthus sociatus. The sequence goes on along the minus strand of JAOBAY020095438.1, from coordinate 4,857 downwards.
TAAATGCTTTTACACAGTTTTTTTTTTTTTTTTGCGATCTACCCAGAAAATGAACTGTGATGCCTTTTGACACTTCATAAATACAAGCGAAAACTCGATTATCAATTTAAAATTCAAATTAACTGGTGTCATCTCTACCTATTTGTTAGCTCTCTCAATATACCGGTAATATATTGGCTGACTGAAATGCAAATTTTATTTTCATTTAGTACTTGTACAAAGTGTTTTAGAATGTAAAACAAGTTCACTGGAGCTTAGAAACTCTGCAAAGAATGCCGCAGCTTGAGGACTGTGGAATGCTACTCCAATGTAATGACGATAGTAAAAGTTTTTTTTCAACGCAAGAAATAACCCAGTTGATCGATAATACGAACTTACTTGTGGCTAGAAGCAAGGGTTCACCATTTATATATGTGCAGCTAAAAGTGCTCTATTCAAAATTAAATCCGATTATTAAAGTTATCGGGTTCTTGGAAGAATAAGTGCGTGATAAAAACAGTAGTGAAAACCCAGCTGAAGGCCACTTGGATACATTGTATAGATGACCGTTGTGTGTGAGGACGAAGTCGCAGAAATATTGGAGCTCGAAATTGATTTAAAAAAAACGTCAAGACACACTTTAAAACAATGGCAACATGACGATTATTTCAACAAGAGTGATACTAAGAGAGCCTTGTCAAAAACCCGTAACAAATTCAGAAGTGATTTTTTCAGAACAAGTTATACATCTTTAGAAAATACGGACATTTCAAAACAACATCACCGATCAGAAAATTTAAACAAAAGCTGTACAAAATTACCTTTGCTTCAAAGTTGTTGTGAAGTATCCATTTCAAATGATCGAGAAGAAAATTCAAGAACTAAGGGAGAGTTTGAAATTACGGCGAAGTCTGCCAGTCTTTTTACGAGAGATAAAGAAATTGAGAACTCGAACAGGGAAACGAGCGACGATAAATTAGTTGACGCGATACAACCGCAGGTTTCAAAACAATCCTCATTGCTTCCAAAGCTTGTCCCGTCTTCATCTTATTACAGTTATAATCAGTTTGAGCGAATTACAAGAAAACCCAAAACAAGTTTGACAGCTTGGGTCCATCGACATAACTACTTTAGTCTGCGTAAAAACAAAACAGAGAAACATATTCATACGAAATGCACTTTAGCTCCAATCAAAGAAGTACCAGAGAATCGTGTTCAAGATAAAAGCGACAACAAATTACCAGCATTAAACAGTTGCACAAGTGAAGAAGGTCTTGTCACTCCAAGAGAACACATTCCTTCAGTTCTAAGATCAAATGGAAACATTGAACAGCCGTCGCTAGCAAGTCCATCAAAAAGGCTACGGAATCATAAAAAATATCAACCAAAACGCAGTGCAATTAATAGAGTTAAGAAAACCCAAGAACACACTAGCTTCCATCAAATATGTTTAGAACGCGGTTTATGGATTCCCACTGCTAGCTGTGCATCATTTTATAAATGATTTAAAAAAAATATTACATCAATAAACTTTTAGCGTAGTAAAAACCCGGTTAGTTTTACTGTAAATCTATTAATTCTGTCTTTTTGAAAGCTAATATTATGGAGACAAAATCCCGAGCTTTGAACCAGCAATTCTCAAACAGAAACACTTCAGTCTATATTCACTTGGCTTTAAGACTATTCTTAAGCTCTTGGGGACTTACATAAAATAGCCAAAGTAGTAGGCGAATTGTGATTGGTCAAAGAACTGCTTTTTTGTGTCGGCAAGCCACTGCCGGCAGAAAGCGAAAAATTTCGCTCACAGCAGTTCGGTGTTTCTCTTGAAAAGTTTTATAGAATAATTTGGATAGTGCGTAGGTTTTGATTGGTCTACAAGATTGAATATACTTAACAACTTGCTCAGTATTTGGTTTGCTATATTATTCAATTTGAAAGTGATATTTACTAGACAAAACTTAGAATTTATGCCATCAAGACTGATGCAAACTCTATATTGTTTGAAGGGGCATTGAGTGTATATTGAACTCTTTCAGAAGATTTTAACAGTGTTGACAGTATTTATTTTTTTTTATTTTATCATTTTTTTTGAAGCAGTTGCATGATTGTTTACCCCGCAATATATACAAACTCTGTCTTCATAATCATAGACGCGACAAACATTCTCAACTTCATTGTTTACACTGCGGTAGAAACTCAGTTTTATAAATCATTGTAAACCTCCGAGTGGCGTTGATGGATCCACGTAAAATGTGCACTCTCGCAGTTGTTGCTTTGTGGTTCAGTTATAATTTTGCTATAGCGCTTCACCGGTCGCAGAGATCATGTTTAACCAAATTTCAAAGCTTCTTTTTCCCAATCACTTAAATTGCGTAACTAACCACCACAAAAATTCAACGTTAATTTGTCGCAGACAAAAGCCAGGAATTACAACAGTAAATCTTGTCTTCTGTTGCTTAGGATTATATATTAAGAAGATAAGCAATGTATTCAAGCGACAATAACATAATTAGTTTTTAAAAATGTTAGATTTGAATATTGGCTTAAACGTATTACTATAACAAATCCATTCAATAAACGATTTACACCATTAAACAATATACACTCTTTTTTTTTATTAAGAACAAACTTAATAACATTGACGCTGAAATCGCTCGAAAAATAAGACCAACATAAGAACAATCTGAGGATGGAAATTTCTTTTAATAGAAAAAAATAAAAATAAATATAGATTAAAAAGGAATAAATAATAAATAAAAGGAACATGCACAGTAACAAACAAGCATCAGACCGCAGCGATAGTGTAATGCTAACGATATTTTTTAAAATTCGGGGTCTTTTCTGTACATTCTTTCAGATATATACATCACTCAACTTCAGTTTCACACCTTTTGTGTGTACTGTAACAGATGAGGTATTAAAAATGATCTGTAAAAGGTCTTTGTAAATCACTTTAAGAACAAAATAAGAACATTTTGAACCTGAAATAGCCGACAATTAAGAACATTGAGGCTGAACTAAATTTTACTGGTTTTTAATAAAAAAAAAAAAAACAGAATGTACATCTTTAATAAACAATGTGCACCATTTAATAGGCAATATATATATATTCATCTAAAAACCATGTACATGCATTTAATTAAATAAACAAAAGATATCCATTCAGACAATATTCATGCATTTATTAAAAAATTTTTACACATTTTAAAACAATATACTTCCATTCAATATACAATGTACACCCAAAAAATAAATTATTTTTGTTGTAAAGACTTGCAAAGACAGACAACATGAGTAAAGTTTAGGCCTTTTATACAATAATATGACAGACCATTACCGATATCAGTTCATCAGGTTTTATTAGTACAATTTCTGTTACAGCTTTTTAGGTGTTAAAAAAAACACTAACGAACGGAATTTACAGAAATTTTAAGATAGTGAAACGAAAGATAAATGGTGCCAGATAAGACAAAAAACAACTTTTATAACATTAATTGGATTATTGTTCATTAGGGAAGCCGCGCATATAGATTTGTTCCACGAGAAACGTCAATCTGACGTTTGGGGGTGGGGAGGTTCTTGGTTATGACGTTTCTTTAATACGCTTATAATACCAATTAATATCAATTAATATCCAATCCAGTTATTTTAAAGTTTTAATTGTTAATATTTTATATCTTGTCTAGCACCGTTTATTTTAAAATATCAGTAATTTCCGTCCGTTGTTTTTATAACATATAAAAAGCTGTAACAGAAATTGTCTCATTTTAAGAAATCTGATGAAGACTGGTAATGACCAACGGTCCGAACTTCAATCACGTTGTAATAGTGTAAACCCAAATTCTTTTGTCGGTGGTTCAATCAAAGTTGACAAGGACTTGACATCTCCAGCTGCCACGGAAAGGACATTGCTGCATTTAATTTGCGAAGTCGTTGAACTGACGGAACGTTGTGATCATGATAACTTTAAGGCTGGTTTTCACTAGCGACGGAGTCGGGAGTCGTAAGAGTGCTTATGACCTAGTGAAAATCCGGCAAATATCGCAGTCGTATTGTAAAGCGGAGTTATAAGCTCGACTGAATCGGAGTCGGAAGAATCAGAACGTACCCATTTTCTTCCGATTTCGCTTGTGACTCCCTCACTTATGATCCAGTGAAAACTAGATTGTCGGAGTCGGAAGCAAAGGCGGAAGAACCAACCAATTACAATGGCAGTTCTCAGGCCCTCCGCCAAAATTTGTACTCTCGCGGGCTTGAAAGCGAATATTGTGATTGGTTTATTCTTCGGCTACTGCTTCCGACTCCGACAATGCAGTTTTCACTGGATCATAAGCGACGGAGTCATAAGCGGAATCGGTATTCTGCTTCCGATCCGACAGTTTGATTTTCACTAGATCGTATCGCTCTGCGTTTTTGATTACGAATCCGACTTCGACCCCCTCGCTAGTGAACCAGCCTTTTAGAGGCTATAGGCTTCGTTACCACAGCACTGATTTTCTGTGAAGGTTATTTCATTTCTTTGTAATGTTGAATGAAAGTAGACTTATTTTGTTTAAAAAAACATGTAAAAACAAACACCTACGGCTCTTTGTAGTGCCTATTTGGTTAACGTTCGTTTTGCTTGTAGTTCTGCCTACTTCAGTACTTGTTCAGTTTGCATTTCTGTAAAGAAGTTATTTTTTCTTGTTTTTCTTTGTAGCTGAACTCAGCTACATTTTCGGAGCCTCCCTCTTTTGCCAATGAATCAAATTACCAAAGGTCATTATGTTTAGCGGTCAACTTATTTATTTATTTTTTATTTAGGCCAGACCAATTTAATTTTTCGAAGCACGGATTTTTTTTTTTTAATTTTCAGGGTCGGTCGGTCGGAAAAAAATG
>JAOBAY020095338.1:0-17776 GCA_025331085.2 Zoanthus sociatus | reverse complement strand
CCCTTAAAAATGCAAACAAATGCCTCTCATTTGGTTGCCAAGGCAACAATAAAATAGAGAGACTATTTTTTGGCCTTTACTATTGATTATGTTTACTGACATGAAATTATACTCCCGAAAAACAACCGAATTAAGAAAATAGATTTTGGGTGTACTCCCGCCTTAAGACAAAAAGAATTAAGTTTTCAAACTTTTTATAAATTTTTTTTTATGTGTGTATAAAACGCTTGAAATGGCTTAAGCCTTAACGACCGATTCGAGCAGCTGCCACTTTTAGTTTCAGGAATATATAGTCATTATCGTTTTCGATGGTAGTCTTTTAACTGGCACTTTTTATCAATGTAACCTACCTGTTCTAGAACAGGTATGCAAAAAATATAAATGGGTTGGAGATTTAATTTAAAAAGAAACCAACCGTTAAACAAGCGTGTGTGAATAGCATAGTGATAATTTGTTTCGCCTTCCCACGCAGTCGTGAACTTACCTTCCTGTGCTTTTCGCGCCTAGCTCTGGTAATCTGCTCTTGAATTGGTTGTTGTGATTTGAAAAGTTATACACAAGATTATGTAGCATAGGCTAAAATCTCAACTGGACTCTGGACTCCGGATTGGACTCTGGACTCAACTTTATATATGTCTTTATAGAACGATACGGAAGGCACGGGGTGGGTGGGTGGGTTGGGGGGATGGGGAGAGTTAAACAGGGAGTGCGGTAGATAGGTATAGGACACATTGATAATTTTCCCAATAACAAAAAGATTGCACATCAAAAGATCTTAAAAATTGAGGCCTTTTGTCCTGAAGAAATTAAGCTCTCCGTGTTTTATTTGCTCGCTTCTGGCATAACATTTTATTTCTTTGGCTCACTTAATAAAGTGCTGCCGGGCTAGTAACAGCACGAAATGAAAAATAGCAGTTTGTTCCTGGAATCCTACGGACACGTAACACACATACAAAAATCATTAAAATGTTTGTTTTTTCATGAAATAAATTGCCGCCGCATGATCAATGCAAGGACTAAAAAGATATTGCAAAAAAAAAAAAAAAAAGATTTGCCAATAGTGATGGAAAGTAGACACAGCTATTTCTAGTAAAAGGCAAGTGTTTTTATGAAATGGGCATTATCGATATGTCCACACACTTCAAATCTATCGAAAAAAATTTAAAATCGAACAAGAAAAAAAAAACTTCTTTTCGTAACAGAATTTAATCCAGCGACGCTAAACATCAAGATAATACTGTCTAAGAACTGAGTTTTAATCGAAAACTAACCACACTTAAACAAGACCTTCTCGCACAAACCAATTATATGGTACAAACGCGCACACTCCCTCGAAACAATCTTGTCAAAACTAAACTTTAAAACAACACGTAAACGAAACCCGAAAACAAAGGAGTGAACCGAAATCATTAGAACGATGTAAGTGAAGCTGTGTAGGCCTGTCACCCCACCATAACAGCCACATGATCAAGAAAAAAAAATATTGCAAAAAAAAAAAAAAAAACATTTGCCAATAGTGATGCCAACAAGCCAACAAGCCACGCGAGCGAAGACTCGAGTCTGGCGAGGCGGCAGTATCATAGTAGAGCCGATGCACGTGCAGAAAGCAGAGAGAAAAAATCTCAACTTGGGTAAGGTAATGTAATAAAAGATCTTGTGTGAACCAGTCACAGCACGAAACAACAGCATGAGCAAACAGCAACGTAGGCATTTTATCTGACAAGCGTAAAAAGAGAAATAGTTTTTAAAAATTTAATACGCAAAAGAAAATGTAACAAGAAAATTATTTTTGTTCGAATGGTTTTCACACGTAAAGCTAAAGTGTGCGCTAAGATATTTCAGTTTTTTTTTTTCAAACAGTAAAATGACAGCGCCAGTTCTCAGTAGGTTTATAGGAAATAGTACACAAACACAGAAACAGCGGTGACGAAAATTAATAATATACGCATATTTTGAAATTATAAAAAAAAAAAAAAAAACTGAGATGGCCAAAGAAAAGAGTATTTATGACATTGCACAGCTCAGTTCTGTCGTCCTCATGCTTTTGTCTTGCTCGTTGGCACTTACATATATTAGCGATAGCTATTACTAGGTTGATATATTGAAAAATAATTGTAATCCTGACCACGCTGTATACACGAGGAGGATACCCGCCGTGAAAAAGTGTCCTGGTTTCCATTCGGATGACAACTGACGACAGCAGTATATTGTTTTCAACCGACTTTTCCACAATTTTCCTGCTCTTAAATCCTACAGAACGGCTCTTTTGATGTGTCTCCGTTCTATCTCAGAAATTTTTCGGTTGCACTCAGGAAAGTGAGATGAAGACCAATCAAAATGCTAAAATAAACAGAAAACAGAAAATGTGTTTCAAGTGCGACCGAGACCTTGTCTATGTTTTAAAAATTGTTATCTCACTATTTTGGAATTTTCGTTTGTTTGTATTTCCTACATGTTTTTTTTTTTTTAATATCCGTGCAACACCCTATATAAATGTAATTCAGTACCATACCTTATGAACGCTAGTATGGACAGCCGAAATATTGTACCATAAAACAACAAAATCTACGACTTTGTTGTATTGGCTATTCCTTCATATATGTTTTTAAAAACAGTTTGTGAGCCCAAACATCCAATGTTTACCTGCAGAATTATTGTCCCGTGGTTATTCATAGGTTCCACAGCCAAAATTTTGAATTTAATCGATCTAAAAAAAAAATGGCTCTGCTTATAGGTGAAAAACTGCGGTACCTAAATTCCTCTATTTTTACGGATATCTTTATATCAGTCTAGAGTTAAGAAATGGTAGGAAATGTATTTCTGGTAACCCAACAAAAATGAATGGAATGTGGCGGCGTTTTATAGTCTATCGGATGCCTCAGACCACATCCGCTTTTTATGACTACTGCTATATAGAGGGGGTCAAAGGGTTTATGCGTAACGAGTGATGAGGGCTAAAATTTGTAAGTGACCAGTAAAAATTACTTAAAAGAAAACTTGATACGTGAATACCTAAATGCCTTTGACGCGTGATTTATTTTTTAAGGTATGCGTGATTCGTCAATTTTTTGTTTTAGATCGTGATATTTTCATTTTCCGAGAGTCTTCCAACAATAACTGATTCAAAATAGCCTGAAACGGGTCTGAAACATGTCCAAGCGACCTTGGAATTAATGACACTTCCATCTCGGTCAATCATTAAAACATGACAGGTCATTATCTTTGACATCTTGCACAGCCGGTTTTATGACAGTCGGTGACCTTTGAGATCTGCTCTAGTTGTTTATCGCTGCAGCAAGGAAAACAAAAATCGTGTCTTCAGCTGCGAACGTGAACGTCAAGGGTCTTGTATCTTTCTTCTTTTGCGAGTCTGGCAATGCGGAAAAGGGCCCAAGAACATGGTAAGGCTGTGCGGCAACGAAGAGTAGGACGGTGCACTACGAAACATAATGCTGAAATTCTTACCTTGCATATGTAGGAAAAACTCAAAAAGAGTTACCCCTCTGGGAGAGAGTAACCTTTGAAAACGCCCATCAGGATTCGGAATATGGCTTTGGTTCTGACGAGGAAGAAAGAGAATCAGCAGAAGACCAAAGAGAAGATTCCTATAACCTCAATGCGATCAGCTTTTTATCAAGATCAATTCGTGCTCGCTCTGTCAGAGTTGTCTCTTTGTTACATCGAGCTTTAGCTTCATACCAATAGACCAATATTTTTTTGAAAAATCCTCAGCTGCTGCACTTTTATGCCTGTGACCTTGATGGCCGGCTTCAGGATTTTCTCAGCACGCTCACCAAACCCGGCTATCTTCGCTTTGGGACAAAGTAAATGGTCGTATGAATATGATCTCTTCGCTCCTTATGACTTATGTTGAATTTCGTGATTCGTGTAAAAGGACGACAATGTACGTGATGCGTAAATTTTGTTAAGATTTGTGCGTGAAACGGAATCATGACCCCCCTCCTTTACCACCCTCTTATAACGCGTTGGTATTATCGGTTTTGTTCTACGTTTCTGAGACCTGGAAGCTGAAGAAGAGAGATGATAAGGCAATAGACATTTTCTACCATAAATGTTTCAGATGGAAAAAGATTGGTCACTTGTTGAGACAAGATCGGGAGAGTAATTGTAACGTTGCAATGACCTGGGCACCAGAAAAAGGAAGAAAGCGAGGTAGGCCAACAACCCATGGAGAAGGACGGTAGAGCCGAGCAAGAGAGAGGCAAGATGGAGTGGAGGTCATGGAATGAAGAGCGGATCAAATTGGCTGACAGGAAAAAGTGGAAGAACCTTGTGATGGCATCTCTGTGCCAGCTAGGCATAAAAAGGATATGATGATGATAATGATGATGCCTTCTTGGGAGACGCAGCATTGTCATCAGGTAATTTCCGAAACGTAGATGAAAGTGTTTCCTTCAATCCCAACATCTCCATTAGGTTTCCTGTCCTCTTTTTCTCCATCATTTTTGCACCACACATTGACATTGCTCTCACCATCGCTATCTCGGTTCTTCTCAAATTACAATCTCATTTTCCCTCAAATACCATGTCTTACTCCTATACAATATTGCTGATCTTACACAACTCCGATAAATCATTTATTTCATCTTCAGCGAGAATCTTTTTGAGTTCAGCAACTCTCCACATTCCTGAACTTCACGAACCCAATTATCGCTCTTGCTGTCACAGCTGCCTCACAGCTTCTCACCGATTCCACCTTTTCACACAACTTCTCCACAGGTCTCATAAATCTATTAACTTGTTTCTTGCATCTTCCACACACAAAATCTCTCCCCAACCTCGGGGTCACTCTATTTACTTTCGCACATCTACCATGTATCCATTTCTCACATTTCACACACACACGTAAATGAGAGTTTAAACTCAGGAAGCATAAGGAAGAGAGTAAACTTCGGAATGGTAAGTGAGAGTGTAAACTCACGAAGCGTAAGTGAGAGTACAAACTGACGAAGCGTGAAAGTACAAACTCACGATGCGTAAGTGAGAGTACAAACTGACGAAGCGTGAAAGTACAAACTGACGAAGCGTAAGTGAGAGTACAAACTGACGAAGCGTGAGAGCACAAGCTCACGAAGCGTAAGTGAGAGTACAAACTGACGAAGCGTGAGAGTACAAACTAACGAAGCGTAAGTGAGAGTACAAACTCACGAAGTGTAAGTGATAGTACAAACTCACGAAGTGCAAGTGAGAGTGGAAACTCACTTGATTCCGAAACGTTTCGTCCTTTGGACATCGTATCGCTTCGTTTACCCAATGATCGTCAACTTTTCATAGATCGAATATAGTCATCCGCGTAGTTCTCTCTCATCCACTGTTCACCGCTGTGGGAATAGAGGTTTTAAGTGCGTATTAACTTTACAACAAATTTTTCATTTGAGAAAGTTTTTCTCATTTTTTTCCAAGATGTAAAAAAGATTTTGAATATCATTTGCTGAACTGCTTAGATGTACAGTGAAATACAGGTGAGGTCTGTACTGTAGCTGAATGTTGTTTTTTTTTGAGGTGAGCTATTTGTCTTTAATTTTTTAATATATTACACATTTGTCGAATTTATATTTATGGCAACAAAGTTTGCATGTTTTTTTTTTTTAAAAGCTCTCAAAAACTTTTGTTTTCTTATGCCGAAGTAGCGAGTTTGTCACGACGTGCTATTTTAAAAATATCTGCCCAAATAAGCTTTTAACTGTAAAGTCAATTTGCTTCCTTAATTGAAGGAAGTTTGTTTACAAATCAGGATCTAAGTGCTTACCTTTTTCAACTAATTATTCAAGTGAAAGCTAAAATATCTTTCTTTGACTTCTAAAAAACTACTCATTAACTTGCAGTAAGTCTCGAAATGGACCTAGATCATAGAACTTGGCATAGTCAAAACATGTTATAGGAACATAATTGACCATATCGCTTTTGTTGTTGTCTAAATATACCTATATTTAGTTGTCTCTAGATTTTCCTTCACTTTAGTGGTAGCGGGTATTGCTGCTAAGCAGAGCCACTAATGTCAAGGAGTCAAATATCGATTGAGTGAATGAATCAGGCGTTGAAGACGCACTTAACAGACAACTCTAACGTCTTACTCGTCTAGATGAATTTAACGTCCCTAGCATAAAAACAGCCATTGTTAAGTTGCGAAAATACTGTAGGATATGCGCAAGGAAATGGTGTACACTGCAGTCACAAACTTGGACAATCGTGCATCGTGTATTTGGATCGTTTTTTTCGGATAGTGTAAAATGTACCTGGTGAGTTTGATGAAAAACTGCAGACATTGACGGAGGCGTGGAAGAGACGCCATACCATTCTGGATTATTTCTTAAAGTATAAGACAAATCCCATTAAACAAACGATAATAACCGATGTTCGTTTCATGGCCGGGCTTGATTTCTCACCAAGCGTTTATGACCCAAATAGCAACGAGAGCATGAATTCGGTTCATATAAAAAAAAAAAAAAAAAAAAAAAAAAAAAAAAAAAAAGCAAGAAGCGATTATCACTGACTGCTTGCGACCGACTTGTAAGACACCTAGTGGTCAAACAATAGCGAACGGAGGAGGAGCTTGCTTTGAGAGGTGCAGGACAATTACAAATTGATTCCATATATAAAGACGTCTATCGTAAGTCCGTGAAGCAGAAACAGGCAGTTCTAAAATAATTCAGCAATCAAGAAGTTAGATTTAATGATGATGTATTTCCAGTGATTGAGGAGGACGAGGGAACTCATAACCAGTTATTTTTTTCTGTAGAACTATCTGGGATTATTTGTGTCCCCTTTGCCGTCTTGAAACAAATGTTCCAAAAGGCCAGGGGTATTAGTTGTAATAATAATAATAATAATAATAATAATAATAATAAAATGATAATAATAACAGTAATAAGAATAATAAATATGTTCTTGAAGCATTATGAATGCTCAATGCTCTTACAATTGAAAAACAACAACAACAACAGCAAAATAGTAAAATACCATACCAGTAAATTTCAAAGTTAAAAAGATACAAAATTTTGCAGACTAATTGCCAGAAAACTTTTTACAAAGGAAAGTTTCAAGAACATTTTGAATGAATTCAAAGAGGCACTGAGTCGTATTTAATTGTCAGAGAGTTCCAGAGTTTTGAAGCAGATACGGTGATGTAAGTGGAGTGATGTGCCTCCTTGGTACTGACAGGAGGTTACGGGTTGAGGAGCGGAGGGATCTGGTTGGCCGGTACTATTGAAGGAGTTCACAGATATAGTTAGGTGTGCGGCCGTTTAGTGCTTTAAAAGTTATAAGTAGAATCTTGAAGACAATTCTTTATTCTATGGGAAGCCAGTGGAGAGTAGTGAGGACCGGTGTGATATGGACAGATTTCTTTGTTTTGGAGACAAGACATGCAGCGGTGTTCTAGATTCTTTGTACTTCAGAGAGAGAGTATCCGTGCAAGCCATACAGTATACTATTACAAGAGTCAAGATTAGAGGTAACAAAGGCATGATAAGTTTTTCTCAGTCCTCTTGTGACAAATATTTCTGAATGCAACTGATACTACGGATTACACAGTGCGCTATTATGGATATGTTATTGACATGGTAGTTAGTTTGAGGTGGAAATCAAGAATGATTCTGAGATCGAGTGCAATTAAAACTGGTAGAATGATGACGCCGTAAATTAGTATGCCAGGTATAGGATCACACTGTAAAAATTGGGACGTGAAATGGGCTATCTCCGTACGAATAAATGTTTTCACTCATCCAGTAACAACAAAAAAAAAAATATCTAACTCAATTACTGGAAATTTGGATAAAATTCGAGCAATAAACTCAACGTTGCAAATGTATCTCATAGTCTTCATCAGGCAACTGACAACCTGTTACGTGACGGGCGGGTGTCACGTGAGAGGCGGCTGTCAATCATCTTCACTGCCCTTTTCCAAGTGTGCGATAATGCGTGTCTGGACTGTTTCAGTCTTGTGAAGGTTACATGAGAGCTTATTGCTAGTACACCAACTGAGTATGTGACTGATACAGAGCTCGATTTTAGTTAGCATTAGAGATCTGTTTGAAGTGTTAACAGCTACGTAGAGTAGACTATCAGCGTAAATCATCCGTGGGCTACGATCAGGTACTCTATTGGTGTGAAGTACAGAGAGAACAAGAGTGGTCTTAGTACCGAGCCTTGAGGTACACCCTACAGCAGAGGTTTATTCAACGAGAATATGTGTTCTTTACAGCGATTGATTGCTGACTGTTGTGGAGGTAAGATTTGAACCATTTTAGAGCTGTACCGCCATTCCTTAGCAGAAGTTGAATTCTTTCAAAGAGGAGGACATCGTCGATTGTCTCAAAGGTCGCAGATAGATCAAGCATCACCAGCACAACTTCGTTTCCAAAATCATTATTTTGAAGAATATTGTTCGTGAGAAATAACATAGCTGTCTTGTTGCTATGAAACCGTCAGTAGGCTGATTGGAATTGGCCAAAGAAATCGTTGTTGAGTAGGCAGTTAATTGTCTGAATGAATGCAGCCCGTCTAAGGTGTCTTGGACAGGAAAGCAATGTTAGAGATGGGCAGCTACCTTTGTATTCATTATGATCTGGGTTGCCTTCTTAAGCGATGGAAAGCATTGTACAAGGAAACAGTGACGATTTTCGCAACCCGATGGAATGATCAAGGTCTTCCTTAAGAAGATGCACAGGAAGAGGATGAAGCATACATAGTTTACCTGGAGATTTCTGCAGCAGGTCAAATACAAATTGTTCAGTTACAGGAGTGAAGTTAAGTAGTGAGGTTGTGCAACGTACTGTCTGGTTAAAGACATTGAGACGACTGTTTGGAGTTTACAAAATTGTCACGTAGCTTTTGGATTTTAGTCTGAAAAAAGTTACATCTATCACACGGAAAAGAGGCTATTCTCACAGCACCTGGAGCTACTACGTTTCCTGAACACTATATTTTGAATCGGAAGGAGGCTCTCCTCAAGTCGTTAAAACCAAATCTTCAAAGCGTTACTACGAATGCGGGTTACGGATTATGCTCGCATACAATTGCTGTTGCTAAACTTGAGTCCAATACAGAGAGTTTCTTTAATGGTACAAGGCCAACAAAGGGAGTCTAACAAACTTTTCGGCCCTCTCCCAAATGGACTTGCATGCAAGTCGAGGTACAAAGAGAACGAAGTACACTCAGGTTCGAAAAGGAGCACAAGACACTAACAAAATGGCAAGAACAGTTGTATGTAAAGCAGTACATAACGCTCATTATTACGCCTGACCTCGCCGGAATTGCCGCTGGCTCAGCTACAGCAGATTTCCCAGCTCATATGCAGTCTCTTATACAGGTGAGTTTTCAATACGTTCAGCGTTTGCTTACGGTATTATATGTTTGTTCTGTGAAACCGCGACAACAACAAAAGCGATAAAATATGATCAATTATGTTCCTATAACATGTTTTGACTATGCCTAATGCTATGATCTAGGTCCATTTACCTGTTTTTGATCTTAACTCTAGTTTGCTAAAGGTTTAGAGAAAAACATATTATTCGCAACTCAATTTATATTACAATTATTCCACGAAACCGATCGCATTAAATTCAAAGCCATCGAGGCTCGCATTCCTGGCTTTGAGTTCATGTACAACAAAGTAAATATTGGAGAATATTTACTTGAGTCTACAGCCTTATTAGATATTCGCCAATATCTACTGACCCTTGGCGAATAAAATTGTTTTAGTATAATTTTCAAATGTAAACATTAAAAATGACACAATTACTAACTAAAACGTAATAAACAACACATGAAAAATAGGATTCATATGAGGGGCCTCGCGTTGAAATGCTATAACCACCGAGTAGCGAGATGAATGTATATAACAAATAAATTATTCCGGAAAAAAAATCATAAAAGCATTACAACTTTCCTTTTTTACTTCAAAACGTTTGCTCTCCAAGCGCGAAAGTAACAGTACATACCACATAACTGGAGGAAGGCCGGTGCAAGCCAGGTTTTTTATTACATTTAAAAAATTGATTAAGGATCAGCTTAAACTTTTAACATTTTCACCAAATTATGGAAAAAGTGATGATTTTATTTATTTTTAGCTTTTTTATTATTTTAAGATAGATAGTTCTTTTATTTATTTTTAACTGTTTTATTATATTAAGATAGATAGTCAGAGATAGATAGTTTTTAATTGTAAAGATTTATATTTGTGACACACGGCCACATCAGCTGTATAGCTGCCGTTTATTTCAAAATGAATTATCATGAACATGAACTCATAAACAACTCGACATTGCGTCCCTCGATGGCTATGAAGTTTTAACATGTTCTCTGGGGTCTACTTGAATCTACACTACATTGTGTTATCATACCATTTATTATTATTTTTTTTCGTAGGATGAACAACTCAGTCCCGGTACTCCACTGCACTGTCTCTGCCGCGCATACAGGGAGCTGCTGCATGGAGTTTTGCAACCGGCTGGTGAAGAAATGATATTGGTGTGGAGGCAGTATTGGCAGAGAATCGGGTTCAGAAACGCAGTGAATTAACAAATGTTTATCTTCATTGTGTGGCCAAAGCAAAAACTCTATTTTTTCACATTTTTATTTTTCTGCACAAACAATCTGAAAAAGGTTCCATAAGTTTGAGGCTTGTTGCATAAATGTGTACAAACAGTTCCTGAGAATATAATTTCGCTTTGCCTAAAGATATTATTTTCACTTAGTTTTTTTTTCTCCTAGAAGCACTTTTCAACACCCTTAACGAAGCTTGTTTTGCCAAGGCTGCAAGAGAAACAATGTTTATTGTGTTTATAGTCTTGTTTCGTGACGAATAGTTACAAAGTGGTAGAAAATGATAAAAAAAAAAAAAGTTGATGTTGGAAAAAAAATTGTGGTGACCACCTTATGGGTGGTCTTTATTTGTCGTTACTGGCAGTTAGTAGAGAAAGTGAAAGATCTTTCACATAACTCTCACGTAATTAGTTTTCAAAGTTTTCAAATGATCACTTCAATGAGAGCTTTGTCTTGAAATTGGACAAAATTGACGTGTTTGAAGTTGGAAAGAGGAAGCAGAGATAGAAGGAGAAGAGCAGATCGGAGACAAGAGGGAAAAAGAGAAGTAAAGAAAAGCAGAGAGGACAATTGGAAAAAGAGAATAGAAAAACGTAAAAGAGGACACGTTAGGTAAAAAAGTGAAGAATAAAGAGAGAAGAGAAGTAGAGAGGAGAAAGGCAAAGAGAAGTAGAAAGACGAGAAGAGCAGAGAGGACAAGAAAGGAGAAACGTAAGGTGAAATAAAGAGGAGAGAGAAACAAGAGAACAGGAGATAAAATGGGAAGACTAGAATTGAGAAAAACGAAAGGAGGGACAAAAAGAATGTGAAAAGAGAGGGATGGAAGTGAGAGGACAGGAAAAGTGAGAGGAGAAGGGAGGAAGCAATAGGAAGGTAAGGGGAGAGGGGAGGAAGTGTTAGGAAGGTAAGGGGAGAGGGGAAGAAGTGTTAGGAAGGTAAGGGGAGAGGGGAAGAAGTGTTAGGAAGGTAAGGGGAGAGGGGAGGAAGTGTTAGGAAGGTAAGGGGAGAGGGGAGGAAGTGTTAGGAAGGTAAAGAGAGAGAGGAGAAAATAATAGGGGTGGGGACTGGGGGAGAGAGAGAAATGACAGGGGAGGGGAGGAGAGAATGAAGGACGTGATAGGAGGAGGGGGGAGACGGGTGGAAGTGATAGGAAGGTAAGGGGAAAGAGGAGGAAGTAATAGAAGGGTAAGGGGAGGAAATTACAGGGAGGTAAAGGGAAAGAAGTGATAGAGAGAGGAGATGAGAGGGGGAGGGAGGAAATGATAGTAGAGGGAGGGGAGAGTAGCTAGGAAGACTGAAAGAAAAAAAGAAGTTCTCGGGAGAGGCAGTGAGGGGAGTAAAAATATTAATTATTTGAATTAGATTTCAAACTTTCTTTATTAAACTTTTTCAACACGATAAAATTGAAGCTACATATCTCATTTAGATTTTCAGTATTAAATTTAAGATTTTGTTCTATTGTTGCTAGACATTTCTTAATATGATACGAAATAAAAGAATGAAAAATTAATTCGATCTTTTGTATGTTTTCTGTTCTATTTCAAAGCTGAATGGCATAGCGACCCAAGGATTTGCACTTGAAACTTTTGAAACTTTTCCATTGCTTTTGTGTTCACTTCATGCTTTATGTCACAGGCCTGCTCAGTTTCAACTTGGCAAGTAATTTGCTCATATCGTGAAACCTACCGACAGTTGATAAGGTCACGCAAACTACATGATATTTTAACATAAGGCAAATTTTTGGGGCGGTCCATGGTAAAAACGCGATATCAAAGCAAAAATTAAATTCATAAATACATGAATATATATATTCTCTTGATACATCGTATTTAATTAATAAATAAAGTTTATCTATTTAAATATTCTAAAATATGTACTTTGAAGGCTTTTTTTTCTACAACAACAGTTTTGGGTTAAAGTAACCTCTCACGATCTGGACCTTTGATCTTGTGTTGATATTTTTTTCACATGAACAGTTAGACAAGGCTAGGGAAATAATTTTCGTCGAAGTCTTGTATAGAGCTTTAGTTGCATCCTCAGCTTTCTTAAAGCTTTACTTTTTGAGATCGCTGACTTCAGTTTACTTGTAAAATTCTTTTTCATAAATCTTAGACTGCGACGTCCAACGATGGAGCGAACCGAGACTTTTTTATCGCATTCAGCTATGCAGTCCTGGTAACCATTATTACATCCTGTGCAACGCGTCGGCGATTGGCCACATTGAGTCATGCACGCGTTCCATGAACCCATGCAAATACCATAGCACTTAGATCCGCTCACTGACGGCAGTGATTGGAAATGAAGAAATATCAATAGAATTAGAGATGATGCAATCTTTGAAACCTCCATTTTTGTCTGTAAAAAGAATGATAATAAAAATATCAGTGATGCGAGTTACCAAACCATTCATTTGTAAGGGAGCAAAGTTATTTTATTCATAAACAAAAGAGAAATATTTCA
Organism: Zoanthus sociatus; assembly: GCA_025331085.2. Lineage (NCBI taxonomy): Eukaryota > Metazoa > Cnidaria > Anthozoa > Zoantharia > Zoanthidae > Zoanthus > Zoanthus sociatus. The sequence continues at coordinate 4,750 of JAOBAY020095338.1, read as the reverse complement.
ACTATTTCACATTAGCACCGCAACCAATTGTCTCAAAAAACTACATGCTCTTATTCGGTTACTGCAGATAAGCACGCAAACTTACAACATTTAATTACTTGAACTTATTAAGACAGCTTTTAACTGTAAAGTTAATTTGCTTCCTTAATTGCAGGAAGTTTGTTACAGATACTACAAATCAGGATCTAAGTGCTTAACTTTTTCAACCAATTATTCAAGCGAAAACTAAAACATCTTTCTTTGACTTCCAGTAAACTACCAATTAACGGTTGCGGTAAGTCTTGAAATGGTTGTAAAACAAATATACCGAATTTCAGTTGTCTCTAGATTCTCGTTCACTTTTTTTCAGTTCCTGAGTTTATTTTTCTATTTAAAATATTAGAAGTCTCAGATCAAAAATGCATTTTTACTGCACTATAGCTTTTATTTAAAGATCCCGATCAGACACATTTACAAAAACACTATTTTTATCTTGGTAAAATAAGTTAACGAGTAAATTTTTTTAGATAATGAACTGTGAACCACGTGAATTAATCCGAAAAGAATTAAACTCTCAAATTTTTAAAAGTTTATTTTTTGTGTATAAAACACGTGGAATGGCTTGACGACCGATTCGAGTAGCTGCCACTTTTAAATTCAAGAAAATATAGTCATTATTTCCAATGGTTGTGTTCTAACTGGTATTTTTTATTAATGTAACCTACCTGGTATAGAACAGGCATGGAAAAAATATTTACTGGGTTTGGAATTTAGTTTTAAAAAGAAACCAACCGTAAAACGAGCGTGTGTCAATAGCATAATTTGTTTCGCCTTAACCCACGCTCTTGATATAAGAATTGAAAGATTGTGACTTACCTTCCTTCCAAAGAGTTTTGAACTATTTTCTGTGCTTTAGACGCCTGGCTCTGGTAGTCTGTTCTTGAAGTGGTTGTTGTGATTTGAAAAGTTAGCAACGGTCCGCCCTATTTATGTACAAGATTATTCAGGGCAACGCCAGCTACCAACAAGCTTTGAGCATTTATCTTACGTCACGGAATTCGCGCTTCAATAGGACTTTTGTCATCGCGGAAGTCGGCTTTTATTTTCCGCCCACGTGATCCATAGTTTTTTCTCTCAATACCCCAACCCTGCAGTCCCATATTGTTGTTGGCAAAATAAGAGAACGATTAGCATGTCAGACCGATCAACAAGCATGCAAATTTTATAATCAAATTTATCACGCGATTGTTTTCCAATCCTCGTCATTGTCTTTCAAATAAAGCATTTTACTAGGGCATTCGTTCGCAAAAAATATATTACCAAGCAACTTCTTTTGTTTTGTTTCTTTTTGCTGAAGAAATATTTCAGTGACGCAACAAACATTAACTGAATTCGTATCAATTACAGTCCTTGATAGAGCCGTTGTGTGTGGCGCCTAACAACTTAAAAAAATCACAACAGAGATAAACAAGCTTTCAAACAGCTCATTCTGTTGTGAAATTGAGACCATTGAATATAATGGCGTCTTAACTTAATCTCAAAGTAATATTCTTGTTCAAAACATCACAGAAATTACGATTAGTTTTAAACTTTGCATTTTTATTATTTGTGTTCAAAATTAAATGAAAGTTTTAGGAGTTAGCGAGTGATTTTTCTTCTTAAAAGTCATTTTTCTTGAACATAATATTTTCGTTTAATAGAATGCGACTCCGTTTCTCATCTCTTTGAACACTAGCTGACAACAGGGTTACAAGGTTAAAATCTGTGCTAAGGAGTTGTTTGTTTGCTTAGGTGTCACTTTAAGGTAAACAGGGTTAACTAATGCAATAACTGCCAAGCCTTTACACGGTTTGCCTTTTTGAATTCTTTAGTTGATTTTGTCGCTATATATATTTTTCAAATTAATTGCTTAAAAATCTTTTCAAGTTCTAAAATACTGAGTACAAGTTAAAAAAAAGTTACAACATGAAAGTTGTCACGTTTTTTAAAAGAGTGCTAGCGGTTGCCGTAGAGTTTAATCACCCACTGTTTTTTAAACTCTTACTTCCGAATACTGAAGCTTCATATCTGAAGTTTGTTTAGCAAAGTTTATTGTAATGTATGGTTTTTTAAAAAATAAAATATATCATTATGAAAGCCCCCTATTAATTACTGCCTGGTAATCGATTTATCTTGACACTGACAGAAATGTAACAGTTTTGTTTTAGTTTGTAATTGATATCGGTCACTGATCGGCCTGGTAAAAACAACGTAAGAAAAAGTATTATGCGAGACATGCATGAACAGCAAATTAGTGAATTGTAATGTCACTATTCATGGCGGCTTTTTACAGCGTATCTTTTTTGTAATTAATAGTTAAGTTTACACCCTTATATATTGGACTCCGACACAGATTGGATAAGTCTCGATTTAGTGCTCGTAGTTTGAATTTCCACGAAAATCTCAATTTATTTTATCAACCAATAGGAATTCTAAACTCTATATGATAGAACAAACTTTCAAAACATTAATACTAAAGTACTGTACAATTAATAAAACGTGCTATTTCAACAACTCGAGGTTGAATTTCTTTTGTCATCACCCTAAGTAGCGGAAAGGTGCAACATAATTTATCGATCTGGTGTTTCGTGTGCAAGAACTCACGCAGGTTTTGATGGTCACGTACAAGCTTGCGAGTTCGTCCGGTATTTCTTTCCCAAGAAGTCAAGTATACCAGAGTGCTGAAGGTTTTATCTCCCGGAGCTCAAAATAGGCCGCACCTTGTTTAGTGAATTATGAAGATCTGAAATTCTTGAATAGCAATACTAGAATGAACTAGAACAACGCAGAACCATCGCGTGAATTGGAAAAAAAAGTCAGCTATGATTTAACACAGTTCGGCACAACTGAGAAGAAAGTTTCTTTTGATATAATTTATCTTAACGGGTTCACAATTTGAAAACAAGAGAAGAATAATGTTTAAATTAAAACCGGTTATCTGTCCAAGTCTTCAGTGAAATCACTATTGCATGCTATTGTGTTGACGGACATATACATAAAAGAAATATTCAGTTTGTGGTGCAGAAACAATATAATATAGGAAGTTCAGAATTAATTCTTACGTTCGTTGAACTGTGAATAAAATAGTACCAAATTGAAGCACCTCGTTTAAAATAAGAGTTATGTTGACATAAGATTTCAAAATGGAACAAATGATTTTTGAGATACAATTTTTCTGAAGTTAGTAAACAAAAGCTTCTTTTAACAACTTGAAGTACTAACTCCGCAACACAAAACATGTTGCAAAAATTAATTAAATTGAAACTTTTAAAAATAACAGGCGCTGTTTTACATTTAGTACTCGTTACTAGTGATAATGTGTTGCCGTGGAAACCAGGCAAGCCCATTTTGGAGTTTTTAAAACGTACAATATACACCCTAAACCCAAGAATTTCACAACTGCTTTCAATTAACCACCGATTGTAATAATGAATGGTTACTATGGTAACTGGCACTCACTAGCTATCTTTTTTAAAATTTTGTTTTACTAAAAAAGAAATGAAACCAAAAATATCTTGCAAAGTAGAAGCATATATAAAAGACCTTTGTTTTCTTTTAAATAGTCGCATTAACAACAGAGGGAAGCTTTTAACGTTAACTTAAATTTTGTCATTCAATTCAAACTTTTAAGTGGCTGGATGTCGGCGATCTTGTAGTTTAAAGTGCGCCTGTTCCATTCTGGTGATTGATCGGCCGATAAATCTGACTGGACCGCTTTATCGCGAAATAATATATTGTCTATTGTCTTTCGTCATGACTCACATGCATCGAGTTCTGCTGGCCGAGATTTTTCGAGCAAGTTTTGCTGTTCACCAATTAAGAAATGGTCCATGGTTAGCTTGCCTCTATAGAGTTATGGATGGACGCGGAAAGTTTGGAGAGCATGAGAGGAGCGTAATGTGAAGCACAAGGCGAATCCGATTGCTTCTCTAGCTTCTCGAGTGCTCTCCAAACTTTACAAGTGAATCCATAACTCTATAGATGCACAGCTAAAACATGGACCATTTTGTATCAAGTTTCCCCAATCAAACTGAGTCCTGATATTGTTTTCTATTGTTTCACACCAGCAGCAAACCAGTAATTCAAAAAGTTTTTAATTAAGAAATAAACACTTGCAATAACTTTAAATCGATCGTTTCTCGTTTCACACAGAAAAAGAACTGATTGAATGCATAAGTCTCCTAAATAATATTTAAAAAACGCGCATGCTTGATACGGAAACTCAATCAAGTGAAACGAACAATTAAATTTATGCAGAAACTGAACAGTTCAATGTACAAATTTCCCTTGGAAAAACGGTTCAAAACTGAGGCAAAGTTAGCTCAATGTGTTTTTAAGACAACATCTGTAGCAAACAATAGCTTGGACTACATCTTTTGTCATAAAATACAGCTTATTATGACAAGTTGTTGAAGAAACAAAAAATTAAAAAGAAAAAGATCAAAGTTCATTGATAAATTTGGCGGCGATCCTGCATCGAGGTGAATTTGTACCTGGTTGAGATCACTTTAACAAGTTCAGGTTCCACATTGCTTATCTTCACTTGGGCGATGATACTTTCTGGTTCGACTATAGAGTACCAATAGAGTACCCCCCGGGGTACTCTATCTATCTATCTATCTATCTATCTATCTATCTATCTATCTATCTATCTATCTTGATCTTGCCAAAGCCTTTGATACGGTTTCACATGATATTTTGTTGAAAAAACTCGAGCTCTATGGCCTAAAAG
>JAOBAY020095235.1:0-17780 GCA_025331085.2 Zoanthus sociatus | reverse complement strand
CTGATTGGTCCATTTAAACAGGGGAAAAAAGTGGTGGGGCAGTGCCCCACCCAAGATGAAAGTGGTGGGGCAAGCGCCCCACCTGCCCCCCCGTTTCCTACGCCTATGTAACCTGCGATGGATTAGTGTCCCGTCCAGGGAAAGTCAAAGACTCTCATCCGCTTAACAATACATAAACCGGAGATAAGCGCCCGGGGCTCCATGGGCCACTAGGCTCGTAAAAGATTTAGCTTTAGCTAGCTTTTTTAAACCTGTTTTAGGCCAATGAGTTAGGAAAAACTTCGCAAACATCAAAACCCAGTCAAACCAATCCTCATCCGGGAAGGATTGTTGCAACCTTTACTAAACAGTTGGTAAATATTGCAAAATTTTATTCCCTGTTTTGTCAATATATTTAACTCGGTTTGAAAAAGAAGACAGACGTTAGAATTTGGAATCAAAAGTTTATTGAAAGTATTGCGGGAACTTTTCATAAGGAGCATTAACCCATCTTCCAGGTTTACAACAAGATTTTGCTTGTTCGCTGGTGAGAACTAGTTCATTATGATATTTTCATTGACCGCAGGAGTCTTTTTTTAAGCTGATTTTTTCTATCATTTTAGGTTGTATGCTGGCCGGAATATTTATCGTCCTTACAAGTTACACCTCCAAAAGGCATCTTTGTGTTTTATTCCTTGTACTTGGTATTGGTTTCTCAGGTCTGAACGCAATTGGTTACGCAGTAAACCATTTGGATATTGCTCCGAGATACGCCGGAGTGTTGATGGGTCTTAGTAACACCTTTGCTTCAACACCGGGGTTTATTAGTCCACAGATAACAGGATTTGTTACAAAGAACAAGGTGAGTAAGGGTAGGGCAATTCGTTAAATCGAGGTTCCACCATAAAAGGTTGCTTAACTTTTTTGATTATTTTAACAAACTCAACAAACGAAAAAAGACCAAAAAAAATATCTTATTTGTCAGTCACTTAAATACTAAATACTTTATTTAACGTCAATTGCGAAGGAAGTGATTGCGCATTCTTCCTAGCCAGACGCTAATGTTTAATCGCTCGATGGCTCAGATCTTGGCTGAAAGTCGAATTTGCAGAGGGAGGAGAACCGGAGTACCCGGAGAAAAACCCTCGGAGTCAGATTGAGATCGACAAATACCAGCCCACGTGCGGCACCTGGGAATCGATCCCGGCTCGTAGATGTGAAAGGCACAACTTATGACCACTGATTCAACCTGACTCCCAAATACAGCGTTGCCAAAAATACACAACAATATCGCAGTTGGTTAAGTACAGGAGCGTCCATATTCCCCATTGAGTTTGTCACCCATCACAGGAGTAAAAGGGGCTATATTTAGAACGTCGCTGAAACAAAGGCCTCCGCGTTCAACCAATCAAATGTCATGAGGTCATGTATTAATATAAATACCGCGTGCTTGAAAATTTATTACTTATTTGTGTGGTAACTCATTTGGTTTTATTTAAAAAAAGCTTCTGTATTCCATGAGATACATTAACAATAAATCATGTAATAGCTTGGGGATTCAGTGGAGTTAGAATCGGGATGAAAGGCGCGCTATGTTCTTACTATAGCCGCCAGTATTTACATAGATATTGCAGCCATATGCATTGCAACCACTTTTTGAAGGAATTTCAAAATCTAAAACTAGCCCCATTCACTCTTGTGATGGGACCCAAGCTATAGCAAGATCGACTCTCCTGGTAATGGGGCTTCAGTTAAGCAGTAATTAGATATAGAGAGCTTAAGCACCAGAACATTTCCTCATGACGGTGTCTATTTTCCGTGAGTGGACTGGATCGATATCGAGAACAGTGTTTTTGGCGCGAATTTTTAACTTAAGCAGCGCGCGTAGTACAACGACGGACGCACGCAGGGTAAAAAGGCGCGAAAATGAAGTGCCAAGTCGTAACCAAACTTTAAATATTTGTAAAATTGGTTTCACATACAGCGAGAACTTTGAGCAAAAAATTAATTGTAAGTAAATTATTTACTTATTGACGATTTGTTCGGTGCTTTAAGCCAACACGGAGACAAAAAGCGGCTTGTATACCTCCGTAAAGATTACAACGACCGCATGACTTGTTCAAGTACGACAGCTGCTGACAGTTCCTTATAAACGAGTTGCTTATACGAAATCGTGTATAACGAAACTAAATCAATTTAAAATGTTTGTTTCAGAAACAAGAGGAATGGCGTATCGTGTTCTGGTTGACGTTTATTGTGTACTTAGTGATGGTCGTACTGTATTGTATTTTTGTTTCTGGTGAAAAGCAACCTTGGGCCAACGGAGACACGCCACAACACACAACCAATATTGCAAAAGAAGCGACTGAGGCGGAGAGACCATACACTAAGAAGGAAATAGAATAACACCTTGTGTTCTCATTGCATGTCTGCTCCGAGACCTTAATTTGCCGCGATTAGAGCAACTCGCGACTTCAAAAGATATTTAATAAATTTGACTGCCGCACAATGTGATGTAATGCGCGCCGAGGCAATTTTATATAGAAGAAATTACGGAAAAATTACTGCGACGGAGAGCAATTTGATGCAACTTATTCCTTTATGGGGATTTAAGGATCCGAAGACCTGCATGTTTTTGTTCGCAGTTCGCATTATACATGATGACAAAAACAAAAACCGTTTCTGGAAATCTTGAGTTCATGTTTTTAACCAGAGAAGAACCACTACCATTACATGAATAGTAAATTTATTGAAAGTACTGCAGGATCTTTTCATAAGGGCGGTTAGGCCTAATAGAAGAAAATTCCGGTTTCTCAGCAGCCCCAGCATTTCATAGTAGCTGCCGCATTCTTTCTTTCTTTTTTTAAGTACAGAAGGCGTATGGAACAAATGTGTTTTGTCTGGCATTCTGCTCCGCGAGCTGATCCAAAATAGCTCGTTTGCTGTGCTTTCTGCGCTGCAGAAAAGAACAAGAAATAAAAATAGAAACCTAATGCCGCATTTACATTTGCTAGAATATCAGATCAGAAACCCGGAATTTGTTTATTTCGCCTTGCAGACGAGCAAGTATTCGCATGACAATTTTTGTTTCATGTTTATGTAAAAATTATCGACGTTTTTTGTGAAATCTTTTTCAAAAAATGGCTTTCCAAGACTAAAAACAATTTTTTCAATGTCCGACTCAGAATATTATGGTTTTAGAGCCAGAGAAAACAGCAAATTTTCAATTAGCGAATTTGCTTACATTTTTGGCGTCATTAGCAAATATACGTGCCGTACTCAACTCTCTATTAGGGTTATAACATCAGAGCGGACGATTGGAAACACTTTTTAAAGGAAGTCTCATCTGATAATACGAGACCAAAAGATTGTATGGCTCATTAAAGGTTTTGATACCCAATTTTTTAAACTATTTACCAAGGTACCTGTTTTTCGGAAACTATTGGAGACTTTGCTCTTTTCATAAGTTTTCAACTCAGATATTTGAAATCTGTTTTTACTTACTTTTTAAAGCTGTATTTAATGAAGTTGATTGTAAACAATGACGTCACTAGCTGACAACCTCGTTCCCAGATCTGAAGCCCTGGGAACGAGCAGCTGAAATTCGCCTGTTTGCTTACGATCTACGTCAATCGTATCCAGGGGGATCATATGACGCTTGTATACTGCTTTAGACGCCGAAAAAGCCAATCATAGTTTTATATTTTCACTGTTATTTTTTTTTCAAATTAAAAGTGAATCTAATAAACACAAGTTTGCCTAAGAATTAAACACATCTTTTTACTCCCAAAAATAATTTTATTAACAAACCCAACAAGAGACAATTTCTTTTATAAAGGCGAAAGTCTTGCCTTCCTGGTAAACTTTGTTTAATAACTTAGTATAAGTCTAGATGTAATTATAAACCGCCTGGGGTTCGAACAAAAGTTGACGGACGATTTCCATCACTTTCAATGGACACGTTTATATCTGTAGGACCCAGTCTCCATGCGCAGTAAAACACCATTCTACACTCCCATTCCCCCGGACGGTATATATTTACATGTACAAAATATTTTCGTAATAGACGTCACCGGTGACGTCAATTTGACACTAATTAGAATTTAAGTTTCCTCAAAACGTTCTGTCACTTGTGAAACTTGTTCCATTGTGAAAATTATCAATGCAAGGAATATCTCTCTTTCTCTACGAGTTCCTTCTCAGACAATATTACTCTTCAACCTAAGTCTCCAGCTTTGTTTTGCAAGGATGTTGCTCTTGTATCTAAGATACTTTCTTACCCTAATGAACTTTAATAAATATAGAAATCTAATAACTTATTTTTATCAGCGTAAATAATTGAAAAAAGTACTTGCAAAGATTAGTACCTTAACAAAGTCACAAAAGAAAGAAATAAAACAACGAGGTTCTCTTGATAGGTACGTCAACTCTAATGTTTTTCAAATAATGACTGAAAATGTACTAAATGTGTTTTCGAAAGCAGGAAACCCACGGAAGCTAGCTGTGGAAAGATAAATAATCTGTTGGCAAACACAAAGAGAATATTAATAAGAAAGTGCGGGAAACGATTTTATCTTCGAGTGTTAATGTGTACAGATCTCTTACAAGTGAGTGTTGGGAACGACGAAAAAAATAAAATTAGTACCCATTGCCTGCACCGAAAAAGTATTCTGTTCCGTACAAAACAATCGAGAAAAAAGTGTTGATGTAAAAAAGACATCAATGCTGTTACGATTAACGCGACGTTTTCAGTTTCACCGTACAAAAAAAAATCAAGTTTTCAGATAAGATGCATTATTTTGGTTATCATAATTTCATATTAAAATATTTTTCTTTCAGAGGTTCCTAGGCCCCAATAAATATTTTGTCTAATTCTTGGTAATTTGTTCGGGGTCGATATCGTCCGCGCCATCCTCATTTTGAGGATCCTCTAGCGGTAGGGGCTCGTGAATGAAAGAACATGAGCCACTGTCACTAAAATCTGTCACGCACTGCCCCTTCCCACGGACGAGCCATTTTGTAGTGAGAAGGCCCTCAACTCCGACGGGTCCACGAGCATGGATTCGAGACGTGCTGATGCCTACCTCAGCTCCTACAGTCAACAAAAACAAATGTTTGATTGTGAGTATGCGAGCTTTCAGCCGATAAGATTTGAGATGAACTCTACTCTACATCACGTGTGAGTCACTAATCACTTGAGCAAGTTATTCACGGTTCACGAGCGTGGATTCGAGAGGTGCTGATGCCTACCTACCCTATAGTCAAAAAAATAAATGTACTGTAAATTAATGGAATGATGCGTCGGTGTTTCTATAGAAAAAGTTTTAAAAAAAGGATAAATTTTGCACCGTAGTGAAAAGAAATTTGTATACTGATGTTTTGGACTACAGAGTCCTTCGTCGGAGTGAATTCATTCCGATGAAGGATTTCAATCCGAAACGTCAGCATACAAATTTATTTTCACTATGGTGTAAAATTTATCCTTTTTTAAACATCACTGTGAATATGCGAGTTTGGTTGAGGAGGTAAGATTTTAGACGTAAACGGTACCCTATATCATGTGATTCATGTTTCAGTTGAGCGTGTGATGCAGGTTCACTTCAGCGTGTAATTCAATAATCACGTGAGCGGTATCGGGACGTGCTGATATCTAACTTTGCTCCCATAGTCAACAAAAACAGGTGCACGTGCGGCATGTACTGTGAGTATGTAAACTTGGTTAAAAGTTAGTAAGATTTTGGACGAGCGATACCCTATATCACGTGTAATTCACGTGACAGTCGCGATTCACCTGAGCGCGTGATTCACGATTCACTGGAGCGTGTAAGTCGCAAATCACAAGCGTTAAATTGGAACGTGCTGATGCCTACCAGTATGTTCAGCTCCCAGAGTCAACAAAACAAGTGTATGTAGTTTATAATATCATTTTATTAAACAATCTATTCACTTAAAACAACTTACCAAGTCCGAACCGATAACCGTCGGAAAACCTGGTACTAGCGTTGTGATACACGCAAGCACTGTCGACAGCATTCAGAAACCGTTCTGCAGTCTCCTCTAAAGAATTAAAACAAATAAAATGAAATGAGTCCAAGATGAAACGAATAACTCGCACAAAAACTGAAGGCAGGTTTGCATTACTTTGAACAAGTTCTTTTTTTCCCCAGTTTTCTACTTTATGGCCGTAGCAAGGTTGGGACTTACTGATAGCGCGAGCACATCACACATACGAGTCCAGCACTTGAAACTGGCGGTAGTCTACAAGTCTGGGACTAATAAAATTTGGTGCTGGGCTAATAAAAAAAGGGACCTACTTGCCACTAGTCGAACAACAATTTGCATGAAAGGCAACTCAAATTAGTATAAAGTCCAAGACAAAATCTAAGTGTTACTGTAACAAGCTTGTTAAAGGTCAAGAGGTGATTCAGATCGATCCGGCCATCTGCCATTTTGAAAGTTGCTGTCGTGGGCTAGTAGGCTTTAACTATGGGATATTACTTTTTCATACTCACTAGCCCGGTAACTGGTGATAAAAAATGAGTTTCGAGCACGAAAGTCACGAGCATTTAAAATCTTGTTTACACAAAGTCGACTACGCCTTTGCAGTAAAATCATGAAACGATGGTCAAAGTATAGTAAAACATTCTAGAGTTTTATCATATTATTGTGTTAAAAAGCTGAGAGAAATGTTTTCAAAACTTTTAAAATAGCTTTTTTTTGTTTTGAAAATTTACAAAACGATTAAAAACCAATGAACACAATATCAAAGTTTTAAAAACTTCAACACTTTTAAAAACTATCCATTTGTCAAAAAATAAATTTAAAAAGTAACGAGCAATGGAAACAATTTGTCTCTATAATCATGATATGAACATTTTAAACCATAAATTAACACTTTCGCATTATTATGCTAACTTGAAAGTTTACGTGTCGCTTGAAAATGTCGTCAGAGTGGACGAAGTGACAAGACACACACAATGGCTGAACAACAAAAACTAGCTCGTACCATTTTCCGTTACAATCGTATCAGAATGAGAACTTCCATTCTGGTGAATGTGGTTCACGGCCTCGTCAACGCCTTCCACAATCTCCACTGCACACTCAAGTGAACTGTACTCCTTTCGCATGGAGGAAGCGGGGTTTGGGGCGAGCGGAAGTGATTTGGCAAGTTTGGGACCTGCGTGAATTATAACCTGAAAGAAAATTATCCCAAAACAACCCGTTAGGTTTTCAAACTTAACTTTTATTTGTTAACTAAAGCAAATCATTCTGGTGCGCGTAAAGCCGATAGTGTATTTCTTGCTTAAGCTGTGTTTTAAATTTGCCATTTCTTTTGTTGCGACTCATTTTAATTACTCCTTGAAAAAAATGTTACAAATAAAGACTAAAACAAAGAAAATGTTCAAACACACTGATTCAAAATGCTACGTTTGCTAAGCAGAATACTACTGTATTAGAGCAAAGTTAATAGTTTTGATTTGAGCCATGCAAAGTCTTGAGTATAAACAGCCCATCTCTCCCTTTCTGCCTAGCAATTTGTCTTGTTATTTTCTACGTGGCGACAACATTTTAGTGAAAAATTTGGCTGGCAAGGCAAAGAAAGCTTCATGCAACATGATAGCATGTCTGAGCTTTTCGCTTGCCTTCATATAGAACAATTCTTCTTTCGTTTCCATGGCCCTAAGCAGTACAAGTTTCTGACATGACGTAATTAAGAAAGCTCCAAGTTTACCTTTCTTTAACAATGCTTAAAACATTCTTATTATCTTAAAGAAGCATACTTTAGACCTACTTCAATCGCCATTTAACAGTTTTTGCTAATGTCATTTGGCTTTTGTTTTTTTTTTTACATTTGCTTTTTTAAATGAGTTTTCAAAGTAATTCTTAATTTAATTTTTCATACTTTATACCCGGTTTATTTTTTTCCTGCCTGAAACTCTTGTTATTTATTCTTCTTGTAATCAGTTGGATCTGTTTATTTTCACCCAGAAGCCTTTGGCTTCTTTTGGGTCATCTCGCCACACTCACGTGAAGAGAAAATGACGTAAGCGAGTGAATCTCCATTCTAATTCTTATTCCTAGGATAACCCCTCTGAAGTTATTTTTAGACAATGTAACAGCTCTTCCGTGGATGTTACTCGCTCGTTGGACGTTTTCGTGGAATAGACGTGGAGAAATATTCGTGCTTATTGAAAAAACGTATACAAGAACTTTGATCTACATTTCCTGCCATTTTGTCTGGGGTCATTTTGTGAAAAGTCCACGCAACGCACAAGCAAAATCCACGGAAGAGCTGGGTACCATGTCTAAAAATAACTTAAGAGGGATTACCCTAGGAATAACACCTATATGGAGAATTCACTCGCTTACTCTTAATCCTCTATTGTTTACGTAATTTAGTTTTTCAGGCTAAATTAATACACTGAAACTGACTGACTGAGCCTCCCAGACGGAGAGATCAATGTTTCAGGTAGTGTGGGAGTCAACTTAAAGTGGAGGACCTACCCCACGCTCTCTCAGACTGTTCAAAAGTTTCGTAAGCGCATTGGTCTTCATGAAGTTCTTGTGAACAAGAAGTGTTTCCATTGCATTGCAAGCGGCAGGGTAATCACACTTGGAATCAACAACTGTAAAAAAAATCTCACAACATATATAGTTATAAAGCCGTGTTTCTACGAACTACAGTACCTATCTGAAATTTAAAAAAAAATGTTTTTCAGCTCTTTCATGCTACTTACATTTTTTTATTGATAACATTACATAATCTAAGAGTAAGGGCGACAACTTTTAATCTTGAACATTTATTGAGAAACATATTACATAAGCCATCATCAGTCTGAATGTACAAGGATTATTAAAAATGGTGTAAATAGGTTATAAGCACATGCAAATGTAAAGCTGCGAAAACAACAAAGACATTGAAAGTTTTCTAGTGTTTGTTTTCATTACACATTTGCAAAGGATGATAGCCTATTTACTGCCAACGAGCCAGCCGATGGAAGTCGCAAGGTTGGCGAGGCGGCAGCATTATAGAGCCGTACGAGGATAGTATTCAGGCGATACAAATCTCGAGTGCTTGTAAGAGATGTAGTGTAAGGATCATTTAACCAATCGAAGGTGCGCTAAGAACTATATCGAAACTGCAGCCAATGAAAGTGCGCTGAAGATGTATGTAGCGCTAGGCGGGGTGGTTCCTTGGCAAATTGGAGTAGTGTGAAGTAATTGTGTTTTCTTTATGTGGAGAGATATTAAAGGAAGTCAAAACGTTCTTTCCGCGTTCATTTGTGAGGTTTATTTGTTCTGATAACCTTCCAACTTTGGGCTTGATAAATTGGAGTTATGTAGCGGAATCGTGAACATTGATTTCTGTGAGTTCTTTGAGGTAAAGAAAACAAAACGTTCTTTTCGCGATCATTTGAGAGTTGTATTTATAATCTTTATCTCACCTCATATCAAATGACTTTTTTATTTTATTTTTATCTGATGAGAGCTGTAGTTGAACAATCGAAAGCTTATAATTATTAAAATTTTTAACCAGAAAAGATTTTATATTTTTCTTAAATTTCAATCCTAACCTATGTCGTTGTGACACAAATTTACGAGGTTTCAAAATATCTTCAAAATTTATTAAGTTTTTGTCTTGCTTGTTGGCGCTTAGTGGTGGCTACTACTAGTATTATCGTGCTCGGCCTTTACATAACGTAAAAAATGCATTTTGACAACGGAAATTTTTGTGTCGGTCTAAATCTATTCATAATATTTTGTTCTTTTTCTTACTATACAGAAAAGAAACAAAGAATAAAAGGTCTGTCATGTTCATTTGAAAATGGTTTTTGTAAGTGGAGCAATGTTAAACGGAAGGATGACTTTGACTTCAAGTTGGGAAGCGGGAGGACCCCAAGTGATGGGACAGGACCGCGCGCTGATAACACATTGAAAAATAGGAAAGGTAACTACATGCAGTTCTACAATATTGCTAATCACATTAATAGTAATAATTATAATAATAGTAACAATAATAATGATAATAATAATAATAATAATGATGATGATGATGATGATGATGATGATGATGATAATAAGATATTATTAAAAATAATTAAAAATACAATGCGTAAATATATAAATTAACTAAGAGATTTCGATTACAAGATATTTACAAATATTGATAAAAAATGTAAAAAATCTAAAAATCTAAAATAAAAACCGTATGGCTTATAGATTTATTATAGATCGTATCAATCTATAACAAATCCATATCTCGCTAGGTCAACTTCAAAGTCAGTGTCCCATATATTTAGCGGCTCGCGCCTTTTGCTACGCGAGCCTCTCAAAGATAATAAAGCTGATCTTAAGATAGCAAATGACACTTTCGAACGAATCCATGATAGAGTTGTACTATATCGCTCTCCTTTCTTTATAGCGATAAGTTCTGCTAGTCTGCTATGGAAACGTTTACACTCCTCGCCGGGCCATGGCTCCAGTAGTGGTAAAAACTGAAGTGGTGAAGGAGGCTGGTTCTACTTCTAGTACTCTGGTGCTGTACTTTTCTTTTTCATGTTGTCGATATATTTGCTGTGGCGTAAGATCTTTGTAAGATTCTGCGTTTGGGTTGCATACCCGGACATCGAAGAACGCAGAGCCTTGCCAGTAATCTCTTGTAGGACTGGTTCCACTTCAACATCATACAAATTCGACTTTTACGCCAAGATCCGAGCCGTCGAGCTAGGAAGAATGGGCAACTACTTCCTTTCCAACTGACGTTAAATAAAGTATTCTCTCCCACAAACCACGCCCGTGGATGTCTAGTCGCGCATCAGGGGCTTAATTTGAACCTCTTGGCAGAACTTCGCCAGTAATCTCTTTTAGGACTGGTTCCACTTCTTATAAAATAAAGAGTATAGTCTATGTCTTTCAGTGGGATTACTGTCAGCCAAATTGATGCGTCTTTCTCCATAGCCAGCTCAGCAGCTCTCCTGGTCTTACTAGATAGGGAGTTTCTCAATTTTTCACTTCTCTCCAGCAAAGCGCCATTCTTTTCTTCATGCACACTCTGATGCAAAATAGTAATAGTGCTTACAGTGGTTACCCAGCTTTGTGGTATTGTGTATATTTACAAGAACAAGAGGTCACGATCAAGCGAGGTGAAGCATGGTCAAGGTAAAAAAAAATTCAATTTATTCAAGATGAATTATCATGGATTCAATGTGACTACTGTGATGCTTGGTACCATGCCATTTGTTTGGGACTTTTGCATGTTAATAACATAAACTCATGGTTGTGTTATAATTGTAATGAAAGATGGTACATTGGGAATTAAAAGTATTGATATCTTTTTTGATATTTTGCTTGATATTTTATTTTTATTAATCATTGTTTTCATTCCATTTAGAATATTACATTACATTTGTGCTACTGTATATATCTGTTTTCCCAACAACCTTGGATAGTTATTTGTAGGTGCTTATCAGCTACATATATATCACACAATCTGATTTTCAGTACGTTGTCAGTTAGTCTAAAAAATAAAATTATTGGCATTATATAAAAATACATTACATTTCAGTGAACTTGAGATAAGAAAATGCAACTTTGTCACTGTCTGGAGTCCCACCTTGCAGGTCCCCAGGTGGGGAATTTTTACTGGATTTGATCAAATTTTTCACCCCGACGGTGGGGCTTTTGACAGAAAAAAATGTCTAATCCCCACCCCTGGCCCGGCCTCCCCCACTGGGGGCTTAACATTGATAGGTGCATAACTCACTGCTTCTCCTTCGGAGTATCCGTGAGTCAAAAACCACATACCTGTGCAAGGTAAGATGCAACTGACGACATCTTTGCATCACAGTCGATGAGTTTAAGACAGAGATCCGAACATCTGTTTTTCTTATTTTGACCAGGAAAGCGATCTCTTTTCTGCAATTAGATTAAAAACTGAACGCTTAATAATAAGAACAACGATTTGCTAATGAGGGAGTTATCAATTATGTTTAGTTTATTGTTTGCGTGTGCACTATATTTTACTATAACTGAAAATGAAAATTTTAGCATAAATTGCATATGCGTCTCGGGTTTTTACTGATCTACTCCTACTATCTATAATTGAAGTTTATCGTACCAGCCCGACTTCCCACCAGCAAGTAACTATGCTTTCATTTATATATTTTTATAAAATAAATTGATGCTATGGATACAATTATTAAGGCTATAAAAAGATTTTTAAAAGTTGTTAAAAACCAGAAGTTTTCGACTTAAAAAGTAATTGATTGTCATGGCTCTGTTTACCGCGTAAAATTCAAAACTTTAAAGGTCAAATAAACCCAAATTTAGATTTTCAATTTTTTGAGTCCAATATGTTTAGTAAGTATGAAACAAACATATTCTAAATTTTTAAACGAATTGGTCGAAGCATTGCGGAGATATAGGAAAGTGAAAGTCACTATTTTTTAGCTTTCATGATCGTGAAGCGGTCGGGAAATTGTCGGGAAATTGTCGGAAATAAAACTCGTGACATCATTATTGGTGCGGGAAATGTGAAAATGCTTTAGTTTCAAGTTCACAGTCAACTTCAGAGGAAAATCATGGAGTTTTGTGTGGCCATAAACCGCAAATAACAACTAAAAATCCAAAGTTAGCACTGTTAAGTTCCCCCAGAAATGCAGAAATAAGACAACAACGACGTCACAAAGCTCCATTCCTTCCGTTAAACCGCGCGGCCATTTCGAAAACGTTTTCGTAAAGCCATCGGCTGTCTTCGTAAGTTTAACTTTTTCCTCCTTTTAACGGTTCAGAAAAAAAAGTGTATAAATGTCCTTTAAATTGTTTTGTTTAACATTTCGTCGCTTGAAAATGGTAGAAAAAAAAATTTTAGATTTGGGTTTATTTGACCTTTAAGCTATAACGTGTGACATGTTATTGTTGCGTTACTACTCCGAAGCTTATTTCTTACCTATAAATCATTGCCTTCGTTCGACCCTCCAATCCTCTCTGAAGACCCCCAAACATCACTTCGAGATTACACGTGTGCTCCGTGCTTGGTTCTATATAGTAAATTTACAGAAATTTCCTAATTGCTTTTGCCTTAATACCAGCAAAATCGTTGAAGAAAACGCCAAAGAACGCTTAGAAAGTAAACTTTAAATGGGCGATTTCAAGTCTAACGCATCAAAAGGTATTTTCCTTACATAAAGTAGCACTGTTGAGCTCTGTTAACGGAGAGAATGTTAATCCTTGAAGTAATATATCAAAAACAAGTGCGAGTGTTTCATCACCCGTTCCAAACACCGAGAAAATAATAAAGTCCCGAGGGATGTTTGGATTAGGTGATGAAACACGAAGCACGAGTTTTTGATATGGCTTCTCAAAGCATCTATTGTCGTGTTTTTGTAATATATGCGTTTGTATTTTTTTTTACAAAATTAGTATGTAATTTATTCAAAATTGGCCTGCCGGTAGTTGAGACTTTTTTTTGTGCAAGTCATTTCTGCATGTGCTTCTGAGCGATGGATGGAAGCACAGCTAGCTCCCGTTTTAGATCTCCTAGAACAGTCGAACAAGAGTCTGCTTTAGTCAGTGAAGCTAAACCAAGGAGCACAAAGTACAAAGATAAATGGGCGGTTGAAATATTTCGAGAATGGCAAAGGACGAGAAAATTTAAATTTTCGGATTCGGAAGCATTTTTAAAGATTACAACTTTCATCTCGTTTGTAATGTCTAGGAAAATGTGGAGGAGATGGATGCCGTTTCTGGCTCGCTAAATTTATTCTGGAGGTGGCAAATAGGTAGGGAGGTCGGTATCCTGGTCGTACGCTGTACGGAATCGTATGCGGTCTAATGAGGCATCTGGAGGAGGTGAAGGACACATTCGTATTAAATTCCTTGGATTATAAGGACAAGAGGTAGGCATGTGCATATTAAAGTGACGAGTGTTAGTCTTTGAATTTGTAAATAAATAACTGTTTCATTTATTTAAACATATTTATTATGTTTAAATATATATGTTTAAATAAATAGCAATGTTATTTATTGCTATTTATTATCAATAGCAGTATTGAGATTTAAGCTTTTGTTATTGTAATTTTGATATAAACACACGTGTGTTTTGATATCAAAACACATCTGGTGTTTCATTGGGTATCAAAACTCGTCCACCTGACCAAAATAGACATCAATTATTGGCTGTTGTCATGAATTATTAATGAGTTTGAGAATTACATTTTTCAAGAACTTTAAAAAGATGATCAAGGTGACGAGTTCTCACATGTTGCTCAATCACTGAATTTCGATGTTCATTAATGCATTCATAAAGGTGTCGTGATGTGTACCTGACATAATTTGTATCACACAAATCACATTCAAATAAATAAACAACAGGGTGATTGTTAATTAACGAAGGTTTAGTTTCTTTCATTGTAAGAACTTAGCCGATTTTCTTGCTTGTAAATATTGGTGTTTTTAGCTGGTTTTTGTGATTCTACATGAAGTATATTCGCTGTTTTGTGGCAAAACCGCTGCCAATGGATTCCTTTGAAATTTTTTCTTAAATACACGGATTTTTAAATTTTTAGTTAATTTTTTTGAAGAAGTTTTGAAATTTAAAGCATCGTCCCTTTAAATTTAGCATCTTCGGATGTATAGAAAATCACATTTTGAATAATGACCATTTCAGGACTGCCTGAATTAAGGTTTGTTGATGAAGAGCTCTTGCCTTTAAGTTTGATGCGTGTAGTTCACTTGGAATCAGATGATGAACAGCCTTCAGATATAGATTCTGGTTCCTCAGAGGAGGAAGCTGATGAAGATCAAGTATCTCTTGATGAAGAAAGCGAAAATAGAGAAGTTGTCCACAAGTATAAAGTCTGACAAGGCTAAGACGTATTCAAACACAAGTTGATAAAACCTTCAGCAAACAAGTTGGCTTCAGACGAGAGTGACAGAAATTCTCGTATCGATTTTTTATCGGTTATATACTTATGATGTCTATCAGCTTATTGTTGAATAATCCATTCGCTTTGAAAGGCAAAGTGACATATTGATGTTGATTCTATAGGTTATCTGGATAAATTAACCTTAGTAGAATTAAGATGAGAAAGATAAGAGAACTTATTCTTTTGTCATTAACATATTGCTTGTTGTTGTAATAGTAAAGTTTACTAAATTACAAATTAGAAATAGCATAAGCACAGGCAATCAATAGTGTGCTTCATGGTGGATGTTGTTACAGGGTAATATTTGATACAATATAAGAATTGTTTGAATTAAATACCGAATCTCTTTTACTCTTTCTTGAATCATATAAGATAATATTCATAAGCTTTAGAACAATAATTCAAGCAATGACTATACTGAACAGTTTTCAAATATATACCATCTGCCATAGGTCTGGATTATTCTAAAATTTTTTTGGTGGATTTAGCATTTCTATGCAAAAGGACAAAATGTCTTCTTTTCAAAAATCTATTGTAACGATATGAAGTGTTAAAGAATATTGTATGACATTGAGAGAACACACTAGAATGCTGACTAGTGATAGAATGTTCAGAAATAAGTAATTATTTATAGGTCTCACTTTTTGTGATATTTATAGAGCATAATCACTTACAATGTTCTAAAGAACTTTTGTATCGACTTTATTTCAATATCAAAATACTACTTCTTGATAAAATATGTTAAAACATACATCCTAGTCTCCTGCACAGGGAGAGAGTTCCCCATAGGGACCGAGACCAGTAACACCTATCCTAACCCTTAAATTCCATAAAAAATTTCCTTCTTCCTCGGTATACTGAACTAATACTGTATATCCAGATGCAGATGCAGGAAGGAAAAGTCGTCCAGGAAGGAAAAGCAGGTGGCATTGGCTGTGTTGTTTAACAGCCTTTCTTCTACGAAGGAAAGCCCTACGAGAGTGAAGAAGTACATGTCGTTCTGAAAAAAAAGAATTGGAGGAAGAGCCTGTCCCAAAAGTACAATGGGAGAAATGTGAGGGCAACCAACATTTTCAAGAAGGCCTTCGCTTACAGCCAGTTTAAAGAGATTTCTTCGGGTAACCTACTCTTGCTCTTTGTGTACTTACAACTAAAAAATGCAAAGCAATCGTCTACTTATGCTCGTTTCTTGAACTTGTACTTGTTACCAAACCCAGTAAGGACAAGGACAACTGTCATGGCGCAAACACTCGAGTAATTTAACTCTGATAAAATAGGCTCATTTTGTTGGTTACAAAAATATTTTAAGATCTTTTTAGCATCTTTTTAATGGCCGGTGACCGTCCGAAAATATCTCCAGGAACTAGTAGTAGCTCTTGCTCAGGGCTGCAAGAAAAGTTTAAAACAAACTGGCCACATGGCAGAGAAATCGACTACAGAAGAGCTAATGGTGTCCAATAATTTCAAAATGTCAAAACGTTCAGTCAAACTGTTAAGAAAGGAAGTACAGGGTCTCTAAAAAATACACAGATATGAATATTCTAAGATATGAATTAGAATCGGACATGGCGATTCTAAAGGAAAAATTAAGGCAATGGAACATAGTGTTGAATCAATCCAATGTCCAAGAATTGAGAGAAGATACCAATATCAACAAAAAGAAAATAAAAGATCTACAGAAACAAACAGAGGAGTTCAGAAAGAACTCAATTGAGAAGTTGGGAAAGAGATTGAGAGAGGAAGAAGAAAAGAATAGAGTCCTGGAGCAATACACTAGCCACGAAATCTTAGCATTTAATGTCATTCCAGAAGTGGAATGAGAGGTTTGGAAAGCCCTAGTGTACGATGTTATTGACAGAGACCTTGAAATAGATACATGTATCAGACTCCACGCAGTTCATCGGGTAAGGAAAAAAAATAAGGTACATTGAAGAAGACCAGTTATAGCTGGTTTTGCTTGTCTGCGACAACAACTTGGAAGTGAAAAAGAAGTTAAAACACTCTGCCATTTACCAAGATGCATATATAACTCTTGACTATGCTCATTTTAACCAAAAGGAGCGAAGCATTCTAATTAAGGCAATGCTCAAGGCTAGGAAAGACAGAGGACTTACAGCAATTTCCAACAGCCATACTAATTTATCCCCGATAAATTAAGATAAATTCTTTGTTACATGTATTGCCGTCAGAATTTTTATGCAGAGGCGCTACCTGTGTTTAACAGCCAGTTCAAAGCTCGATTTGTGGAGTGGCTGGCTATAGCTGATTTTGTGAACACGCGGTACATTGGTTTAGCAGAACCAAACATATCGTTATGTGTGCGATAAAAAGCGCATATTGAAAGAGAGTTGATTTCGAATGACTGTGTGGTGTTGAGAAATTTTTGCGACCATTGGCGAATTTATCAGTTTTTGCAACATAAATAAAGTACATTGAAAAAATTTACGACGTTAAATGCTAATTTACTTGTTGGTGATTGTTGTTCTAGCGACAATAAGCTTTTACGAGTCTTTCCGAGCTCTGTTAGGTGCAAACTCGTGTTCGGTTTCATAGTGGATGCCTAACACAGTCGTTCAGATACTGATAGATGCCATGTATCTAAAAGGCTTTAACGATGGTCCATTACCTATGCAGAGAGATTGTCGCTCACATATTTGCCCGAACCGGCAGTGGTTTTGGATGACAGCTGTTATAGTCCAAGCAAGCCAAACAAAAATGCGTTTAAAAAAGTTAGAGAATTTACTTTCAAATTCACCACAGGCGTTATCAATTTAAAACTAATCATTTTTTTATGACATATTTTGTTTATTTGTACTGAAGTAATTACAGTAAAATGTATGCATGAAAACATACCGACTTTAATCATTCTGAAAA
>JAOBAY020095135.1:0-17783 GCA_025331085.2 Zoanthus sociatus | reverse complement strand
TGCAAAATTTCAAGCGAATTTAAGGTCACAACCCCCCAAAACTAGGGGGTCTCCATATCTCGGGAGCAAATACTTGTTAAAGGTTATAAATGTCACCGTTCTTAATCTTTTCGGATAGCTTTCAAACCATGAAAAGGAGGAGGGAATCGGCCGACCTCGATCTTTTGGTTCTGCCCGGTTTTCTCGGACAATGACACTTAAGTTAGTTTTTTTTCCGTTTCAAGGTCAATTAAAAATGATTCTGTCCCCGGCAAAAAAAAGATTGTGCGAATGGATAAAATTAACACTGACACGGAAAAAATAATGGAAGAAAAGGCGCACACACAGTCACAGAGCTGGAGAAGAACATAATTGGCAGAGCTGAAGCGAAAACCATCACGTGGTACATCAGCAGGTAGTTATAGAAAGGCTAGTGTGTAACCGATGTTCCGCTCTTTATGGTCACATTTTATTCAAAGTTTGTGCTGTCATTTTTACAATATAGCTAAAAATAAACGGTCAATTACACACATGAGTTGGGTCGTGGTAGTAAAATTCTTTTCTATTATCAACCTGCATTTTTAGGTCTTTAGATTACCCGTATATTTTTAGACAATCTAAAAAGGATCAATGCTTCGACTTTGTTTGAGTTTTAAACTCAAATTTATCTTTGTTCATTTTTTTACCTGAAGTTAGTATTGTAGTGTATGAAACAAAATATAAAAACTAAAATTAAGGTTAGTTAATCCAGTGTAAAATATTTGCATTTAAGCTCCTTTAGGTGATTTTTCTCACCTTTTGCGTATGACAAAACTCGCAGTCTGAAACCAAAATTCCTTAAACAATTTTTTCCTAGAATTAGTTTTTTTTGTCCATGGTTTAGGAAATTTGATTTTCAATGTTTTTACTGATTCTGTTAGTGTTAATTAAGTTAAAAAAAGTGCCATACCTTGAAAAGCAAACAAAGTACGAACTAGGTGATAGCATTTTTTTAAAAAAACAAATACAACATTGTATAAATGCGAATGATCGAAGTGATCAGAATTAAAAATTTTTGTCTGATGATCGCGTCAAGCCTGAAACTGCAGTTACGAAATTTTAACTAGTGTTTTAAAAGCCTTTCTATCTCGTTTTATATGATTTTATCAAGCTCTTCCTTACTGTGTATTGAGCACTCTTAAAAACAAGTGAAGCATTTGATATTAATAATACATAACATTGTATTCTTATCATATTAACTGGTGATAAAATTCTTGCTCATTTTCTTCTGGACGTCCTTTTCATTTTCTGTATCGTGTCATCAAGGCAAAGCTGAATGAGTTAACTCAGATCTGAATAAAAGGAATTAATTGGGATTTTTAAAATTTTTTTAAAATTTATTTTCAGGTTATTTTATGAGCAAGACGTGACTGAAATTTTAAAAACCATCGAATGGGACTCAAGTACAAATTTCCTGTATATAGGGAGGGGAGGGGTGGAGATGCGAATTTAGTCATGCGGATTTTACCAGTAATTCCGAGTTATCTTCCCTCTCGAAATCTGTTTGTTGGTTTCTACGAGTTCCTACTGCTGCTATATACCAAAAATGTCACGCAAAAGAGAGTTTACTAACTTTGACTTTATGTTAACTGCTCTAAAGAAGAAAAAAATATTGAACAAATTATATTAACATTGTTTTCACAAATTCTATTAACTTTATTAACATTGCTTAATAATGGTATATTTTTCTTGTTCCTATCATTATCCCAGGTAGAAAATGACCAATATCGAGGCTTCCGTCCGTGTATTTGCAACAAAAAGTTTAGTTTCCTTTTTAATTTTATCAGCAGCCACATCCGGATCGTGTATTTCTGAGCTGAAAGAAATTACGTGCATATACATATATGTACAAAAGTCATGTCTTCTATTGTTTTTGTTTTACAATTTAAACTTCAAAGAGAAAGCAATCACGAGTTCTGTACTCAGATGTACTGACAAGAAGTATTTTAATCAAACCTTTTTGCCTGTTATCGACATAACATCTGAGGCGAATCGAGTCTCAGTCTTTTGGAAACGAGTTTAATAACTAGCCGGATGAATAGTTATCATACCCCGAAGTTTTACTTAACTTGTTCGCTAAGCACTCCAATTATTAGAATCAGTGAACTTTGCGCAAACAGTTTGGCATTTATAGGCTGTTCCAAGCTCTAGCACCGTTATAACCTAGGGGGGTGGGAGTAGTTGCATGGTTTTGTTCGCTAGCCTCTCAGAACTCCTGCCCCATTATAGTCTATTCTGTGATCAATTATAGACCCTAACTTAGTCTCTTTTGGACAAATTTCATTTTCGCGATACCAGCTATTGTGCTAATGGTTAATGTTGTGGTTTCAACTAAAGGAATTCAATGCGAGCCAACTGTTAAATATTACAACAACAGCAGGAACCATTTTTTATCCTCGAATCTTCCTGTTTTGAACTCCCTGCTTACCGTTTTTTTATTCAAATAATCCCCAAAATGTGCAACCCTATTTTAGTAACACTACTAAAAATGCAACCCCATTATAGTCAATCAGTCGTGAAATTGCGACCCCATCCAGCAGCACAATCCCATCAGCCTTTTACGAGGAAGTTAAAGCCGCGGGCGCTACAACTGAATCTCTTTTTGAGAGATTCATTTCTTGGCATGGGTGATGGGATGAACAAATTTTAAACATGCTTGAACTCTTATATTACAGTCGGTTGAGTCCCCCACTCTCATAGAATGCTCTTGGACAATAACTGGCCGGTGTGTTATGATTTTCAACTTCGTGCATTATCACTACTTTTCAAAAAATGTAATTTAAAACTTGTATGGTCTGGTGGCCGAAAAAGTTTGTCCTAGTCGTTTTCAGTGAAACCCCCAATAAAATGAATTCAAAGTACCAAGGAACCGAATAATTTACTTCGTCGTAAGGGGGGTTTGTAACAACCGAAACACCGACGTAACGAATTTACAGAAAAATACAAAAATCTCTTTATATGATATACCTGAGCTTTGATATCAAAGAGGTCATGGTACGTATGAGTTGCGCCATCCATATTTGATTTATTACGTGATACTGATACATACATTGGGGAAGATCAATTTTGAATTTCCTGGAGCATGAATCCGACCGACCCAGTTTTCGTGGAAAAAAGAAAAAGAATAAAAAACGGCCCAAAAATTTTAATATATAAAAAAGTTAATTTTAAAATAGCCGGTTGTTTTATTTTTCAAAAGTAGCCAGATTGATTTATTTTGGTATGAACAAAAACGTTTTTTTAAAACAGATCATTAATCGCTTGCCAGTATATATAAAACGTCTGTATGTTTTCATACATGATCAGTACTGTATTGTAGTTGACTTTGCAAATAATTTAAAGGCGAGTGTTTAAGAGGATTTTCTTACAATCATATAAACATTATCTGATTGACTTTTCGAGTCACTGACAATTGCTAAAGACGACTTGAATTTCCACATAACGGAGCTGAAAGACTCATAAAATCACATTGTTTCCTTTAGAAACCTCGCTAAAACGACAATGAGTTTGACGATCGAATATCAAATTAACACTGAAATGGTAAATACTTGATGCTAACATGCCATATAGTCGCCCTTCATGTACCGTAAATCCTCGAATAAGCGCTGCACTTCGGAATAGGCGCCGCACCTAGACCTGCACCTCAGAATAAGCGCCGCGGCACAAATATATTATTATTTATTGAGAGTTTGAAGACCTTGACGAATCTGGCATTTATCAGTAGTAACATTTAATGTAATCAACTTGCAAACTTCGTCAGCAAAGCCTTCAAATTGTTTGCAAAAAATAAAACTTTTATCATATTAACAAAGTCACGGAACACTTATGTCATCTAATTAGATATTCAAACATGAATATCTCGAGAACTAAATGTAATATTGAAAAATTTCATCACCATCCTTCCAATTTTAGAAATTTTTTTCAACTAACACATAAAAATGCTTTCAAATTTTTCACTTCACATGCACTTTAATCTAGCTTAGCTGGGCCACGACTTTTAGCTAAGAAGTTTATCCTCTCCATTCTAAATTAAGCGGAGGTAAAGAGCAGATAAATATATACATATAACGTTTTTAAAATTTAAGCATAAAGCTGCTAAATCAATTACCGTTGACGCAGCTTACTTGGCCTGCTAATTCTGTCACTTCGTCGGTTGTTTTACTGAATTTTAAAGCAACTCAAAGTTGAAATTGATTTATTAGTGTTCTGAGCGATATATTAGGATCGGGCTAATATAACTTTTCGAGCGGTGTCAGTCCTTCAGAAATGACCATTTCTCGAAACTTTCGATTGATACACTATTTACGACGATGATCAAAATTATTATTTTTAAAACCCGTACTACAGTTGTACTTAATTGCCAACGCACCTCGATAGTTTTTTTTAAGAAACCTTATTCAAGAAGTACAATGGACAGAAAGACCTGGAAATTAATTAAGAGCTCTCACATCAAGGAGGATTTTAAAACACTCAACATTGTTGTCTGGCAACTGTTGACTTTTTCTAGAAGTGAATCGTGGGTAGATGCCATTGTAATTTTAACTAATTACAACCGGTAACTTTAATTCATATTGGTCGACCTCAATTGTTACAAACTTTTGGAATTGATATTGATGTATTCAATCTCAGAAAGTTAATTATATTGCATACACAATGGAAGAGATAATGTTTTAAAATCGTTATGTTACGTCACTGTTATGGGCGAGCGCTGTAAAAACTCTATTGCTACTTTGAAAATCCAATAAGCAAAACTAGTATATGAAATGAATAGTCGTTCTTGAAACGGCATAAAACTATATTCGTGCTTTACAAATACAAATACGAAAATAATTTCATAACATTTATAACTACCATAGAAGTTTTTTTAGAACGCCGAATATTATCCCTTTTGACTAGAAGTTAATTGGTAAAATAATTTTTCTCAAATATATTTGAAAAATAATGCATTTTAAACTCGAAATATATATACATAAATGTATGTCAAAATTGAAAAATGGTAATTCATAAAAGTAATAATAAATTGGTCCACAACTTTTTGTAACTCTTATAAATGATAAGCCAGGTCAATTTGAATTTCCTCTTCAAGTTCAAATGAGCGTGATTTACTGAGGCAAGCTCCTTATTGATAATGAATATACATGTTTTTTAAAAAATATATATACGTTCTTGGCTAATTTCTGAAAGTGAAACATATTCTTTTAAATTGGATAAATTAAAACAGATATGTTTCTGTTGAAGTGTTTTTAACGTACGTTCTAAAATTATATATTTAGCTGATAACGTTTTCGATCAATATGATACTCATCAGGCTAATTTGAGAGCTTAATTTTTTTAACATCAATAGAAACATGCTAATTTATCCAATTTACAAATCACTGGCGAAGATGACTCACTCTTCTAAAGTGCGTAAAGATGGATTTCCGTAAACCTTTGTACTCTATATGCAACATGCAGTTTTACTCCATTTTTAACTATTACAATAAATGTTGCAATGTTGTGAAACCATGCAATATTATCAAGCAAAGGAGTCATCAATTTTTAGTCGCACTATTTTTATTCCCGTTTATTTTTGCAAGGAAAACATCAATATAGAAGCATATATATATGGAGACATTCGTTTTACAAGATGACCCAACGGTCTAACTTTAAATTTAACTAAATGACTTCTAAGTAATTAAGCTTGTAAGCATAATTAAGAATTAACTATTAACTTTTAAAAGTAATGAATGTTTTAAAAATATTTCTGGGAAAAATCTATCCCTTCCACAGAGCAAGCAAAGGACAATAATCATTGATTAAGTTTGTCAGCCAGGACCTTATCGAATTGTGGTTTTTAAGCCACCCGGTTTTTGTTGACAACGTAACTTCCCAGCAAGGAGCACAAAA
The DNA here is from genome assembly GCA_025331085.2 of Zoanthus sociatus. Lineage (NCBI taxonomy): Eukaryota > Metazoa > Cnidaria > Anthozoa > Zoantharia > Zoanthidae > Zoanthus > Zoanthus sociatus. The sequence goes on along the minus strand of JAOBAY020095135.1, from coordinate 11,879 downwards.
ATGCATTGATTCTAGGCAGCAAAATGAAATTATGTAAGTGCGTGCCAGCAAGAGAAAAATGGGATGTGGAGCGGTTATCTTGTAAAGCGTCTCGGGTAACACTTCTTTATTTTACAAAATCCATTGGAGGAGTGTGTTGGCGTGTTGATTCAGCTTTGGTGAAAGGTTAATATTAAGCGTTAACTCTGGTTGCACTATTTTGTACAGTGGGCTGAAAAATGTCATTCTTGAGGTGTGGTTTAGTTACGCATAAATATAAACCTCGAGACGTCAGCTTGAGGATTGCGGCGAAAATCAAACCAAAATTGATTAAAACTCGTGCTTCATTTGCTTGTTAGCGCACTTCACCTTTTATTTGAAATACTATTCAACAAGAAGCTGAAAGTAGTTATCGAAGTTTCTAAAACGAACAAACGCATCTTCCGAGAAATCTTGAACAAACTATCCGGAACTTGTTCGTAACAAAACGCGACCGCAGTTGTTTGACGCTGATAATTTGAACGCCTACGATGTACAGTTAAAATATCAATTTTTTGGTACATTCTTCTATTGACTACCTTCCGAAACTGAGGGTTTCTGCTTTAAATTGTATCCGGTTTCAAGTTGATTTCTGAGTCAGTACCTCCAAAGGAATACCGGATAGAATAAATTTTCTACGGCACCAAAGTACGCTGAATAATTGACATGTATAAGTTTCCAAACATTAAGTGAGTGCAGGCACCTAACGAAAATCACTTTATAAGTTGTTTCATAATTAAAACTGGTTTCTCAGTGTATTCAATCAGTGTATAAATGATATATTTTGAGACTCAGCGCTGCTTTTACTTTGTATGTTGGGCCAGATTGTTTATGTACAAGACTGTAGCGACACAAAATACACGTTTGCTATACTTTTAAAAAGATGATTCTTTGAGTAATCGCTAAAGAGTTTAGGTTTTAAAATTGATAATTAAAAAAAACTCTAAATGCAGAGATGTTTATGATCATCTCGGTTAGCAGAAAAAAAAGCTGTTGTTGATGAAAGAAAATAAAGTTAAGTTGTCGAAACTACACGTTAGTGTAAATATTTGAAAATTGACAGCGTCAATAGTGATTGTAATTAGAATTCTAAATTTCGATGGAAGAGAAACAGGAAGGTAATTTGTCATGTCTAACTATTGACAAAAGTTTACTATTAAAAATGTGTTTCCACTTTCTTAAATTAAATATCGTTATCATAAGTGCCCAAGTTTCTAATAGAATTACAAATTATAATGTTCTATAATTTTAAAAAAAATTTGGGCAAAAAAAATTTTCCATGATGATATAACCTCGATGTGATAAATACAGCTGATAAATTCCATCGACAAATGGAAACTTTTTTAAAACTTATATGGCCAATTAACCGTTTTACCAACCAGTAGTTTTAACTTTAAGATTTTAGGAACTTCGATTGTGTAGCTGTACAGACCCGAAAGTTTTACATCTGTGTGGATCAACCCGCATGCAATTTTTTTAAACTACAAAAGTTGATTTGTATTCAGTATGTGAGTTCATTCGCTAATAATTCGAGCGGTTGATTACAGTACTGAATGAAGCCATGCAAACAGTGCTGTAGTCACGTGCTTTAATTGAGTTTGATAGTGTAGCAATTTTGAAATGTAACATTGAACTTATTTATTCGATCCGGTGTAACCAGGGCTGAAGTTGAACCGAAAGCTTAGTTTAGTTTTCATTAAAAGTAACACATGGTGATTAAAAGTTAAATTTTCATATATATCTTTTGTTTTTAACAAATTTGTACGTACTCGAGAGTTAAAACGGTCACTCACCTGATCAAGTAAAAATGACATCATTTTATTTTTTAATTCATGTAAATTTGCTTTCTCAACATATTGCAAAACGGGAAGTTACTATTTGAAATGAATGAAGTAACTCATGCCTTCATTTGCAGCATGCGAAATAAACAAATCAGTTCAAAGGTTAAAGTCGGATTTAGACGTTTTAAGTCCATAGTCTTAAAAAAAGAAATATGTCAGATACAGACGTGTAACAGTTTAAATTAAATTTTAATTGTTAAATTTTAAAAAATAATAATAACAAAAAGAGCTAACTAATCCCTCAGTGAAAATCCTATTAACCGTTTTGAGTTTCGAAGCCAATATCGAAAAAAGGCGAGATACAGCCATTCGTCTCACGTCGCTTCAGTCTTAATACCGCGGGCTATTAAGTCATAATTTAAGTCTATGTGGCGGCTTGATAAGGAAAATGAAACTCAAAAAAAAATATTTGGAACTTAATTTATTAATTTGGTTTCAGTTTCGACTCAATGTTGTATCACTGTGGCAAACCGGAAGTACTAAATTGTGAACTATTCTCACGCCTCTTTCATAACATCACCTAAAGTATATATTGCAAACTTCCGCTATTTTATGTTTTTCTTTCATATAACAAATAGCTGCATACTAAAATGTAGCTAAGTTTACGTATTATATGCGTGTCATCCACCTTTCAAATTATATGTGTGGGTGGTGTATATATGACGTCATGCAAGAAATTAACAACATTCAAGGCTTATAAAAGTACTTTGCGTCGAGACCATGTTGCATTTTGCAGGTCTCTGATACTGAGTGCAGCAAGGAAAAAAAACAATAGATCTTAGAAAACAACAAATGTAAGTACTTGGTTCTAACATTATACCTTTTCCTATAGGCAGCTTTTCGCAGGTACTTTGTGTATGCTATTGTTATGTACACCAGTAAATTTTGCCGAGACTCATTGTTCTTAATTTTTTGGCCGGCTGCATCAGCCTTAATTTGTTCTTAATTTGTTAATTCTAATTTTTGTGAGCAGTTTGAAATTTTCTTTGTTCATTCTTGTACAGTATTTTTGAAACATACATGTCCAACAATTTTTTAACAAGGAATTAACTTTTAATATTTTTCCATGAATACGTGTATCATTTGAGGCAATAGTAGATATAATAAGAAATGGGAAACGGCGCTTTTGTGTTTTTACTGTGCACATTGCGAACGTAAATTACAAGATTCTATAAAGTTTCAACTAGAAACATTTTCATTTTTTTTCAGCCTCAGCCTGAGTTTGTTCTTAAATTGTTCTTAAGTTTTGGCCAACCTGAGCTTCATTGTTCTTATAAAGTTGTTCTTATAAAAAAGCGTATATCCTGTCGACTTCTACTCATTCTAAAACAAACACATCTTTTGTTTTAATTTTATAACCACTATGGATGTAGCTATAATGTACTGTAATAGATAAATAACGGCAAAAATAAGTTTTACTCGAAAAGAGCTGGGGGAAGCCCCACGTAAAGAGCGTTTATCGGAAGTTTTCTACTAATTCTATATTTTTAGTACTTGACAGGTTGAGTCTATTATTCTTATAAGAGATGAAAGACTTTATCAGAATAAGTCTGGTTAGCTTTAGTGCATTTCTTCTTCAATTTTATTTATCTTCCTAAATATGCAGAATACAACCTTGAGGTTCCATTGAAGGCGATCATTCAACCTTCTGAGTTTTTGTTTGACAGATTTAGCTCTCATAATTCAATGTGCCAGTATATCCTCATGGTAAATTCACATGGCGATTATTTAATTGTAATCGTGTAATATTGATAATAATAAAATGATAATGATGACAGCGATGATAATAATCCACTTCGCATTTAATTAATAATTGGAAAAACTGAAAAGGGAAACTCAAGAATGGTTTACAGATTAAGTTAAAAATATGGAAAATCGTTGGAAAGACCATGCAAGCAAAAATCACGAGAAACTGTTACACAAAAATGGAAATCAATAATTGTTTATATGAATGCATAGTTATGCGAATCGGTTGGTAGATATTTTTGTTCCATAGATTATATACCTTCTGAATTTCGAGGTGGTGTATCAGGGCTAGAGAGCCTGGATGCCAGTAAGCGAAATTTTGATTTGACATCACCGTGACGAGATTTACGTTTTGGCGATTCTGTGGGTAACAGTTAGAAAATCTTTATTTAAGCTATCCTACGCGTTTGTTTGCGTTTTTTGAAGACTTTTTGTTTCCATGATGTAATGAACGTTTGACAAAGAACAACGCAGTCATTAGTGGAATCGCCACCCATCTTTTCGAGGTTTTTATAGAACCAAGTAATCGTACATTTTTAATCATACCTATAAATATCTTTGAATTGGTCTTTCGTTACCGTCTAAATTTAAATCCTAATGAAGTAAACAATCATGTTAGCAAGGAATTTATGGCTATAATTAAAAAAGAGATATTACTGAAATATCTTAAACTGTACCTTAAACTGAACTATTTTTCCGAGCCACTCATTCACCAAAGTCAAAATTCCTATCAAAACTTTAAGTAAATAGTTTTTTTTTTTAAAAAAAAATATTCAGTGCGTCGGCGAGTAGGAAAAAAATTGGAAGTAATTTGTGTAAAATGAATTACCATCGCCGTGAGGTAAACGGACAGCTTTCCTTTTATTTTACACATATTACTTCAAAAGTCCTATGTCTGCGTATAAAGGGAAACGAAAAACAGGAAATTCGCAATTCATTTTCTCATCAAAATGTGTTGCACGTGTTCAAAATACTGTTATACAAAGTTTTTATTAAGAAAACTATATATTTTTAGAACACTTCGGAGCCAAAGATATTTTTCCTATACTTTTCAGTTTCATTCATTTGAGAATAAAACAACAATGAAATTAACTCGTACAAAGGGCTCGCTGGACTCACCTCATCCGCAAATAGCAAGTAACAAATAATCAATGAATATTCAGCTAACTGACGGATGTACTCATACCTTTTCTTCATTTCGAGAAACTCGCGGTTGATACTATTCAAACGAGCGTTAAACTCACTCATCATGATCGTTGTAACTGATTGCGTGAATCTTTAGAAAAAAAAGACTTAAGTATATACTAGCCTAAAAGGAGCAAACTGCCTCAGGAGAGGAAGGGTGGGTTCCGAAAATTTCGGCTTTTAGGCTCGCTGGAAACAGCACTAAATCCGTTTCGTACCTTTTTTTTTGAAAAATTATTGCCTCCTTCCTTCCCCCCTACGAGTTCCTTGGCTCAAACTTCTTTTTGTTTCATATTGAGCGGAATTTTGTGCCCTTCTAAATTCAACTTACAAGTTTTAGAAATGAGTAGTGCCTTTTGCTAGGAGATACCAGGAACTCTATGAATGTAAAATGCTGTACGCTGACAGCACGAAAACGATTTTGAGTTTGAAAACAAAAATTAGCCGAATTTTCTAAAGCCTAAGATACATTGAGCTAAAACAATGTGCCAATACGGCAATAGCTTTATTTTAAAATGTATTTGTTGATGTATAAAGTTGTTGACAATATAGTGAGCAATGTTGTGTGGCTAAGTACTCCGTCCAGGTAGATTTTATACGACTCTCATTCGCTTAGCATAGCGATAAGATTCTAGAATTTAGCTTTTTCAAATTGGTTTCTTGTTCAGCTTATTAGCAAACTTGATATTTTCAGGTTTAAAGAACCTAAACTTTGGCAAAAACTGTATTTAGATAACTAACATCACCAGCTCGTCCTTTGGTAACCCAGCAACAATTACGAGCATCATACAAAAAGTGATGTAGGGAAAATTATGGCACGGAACAAGTTTGTCCGTTTCGTTAAAAGGATTACTAATAATTTATGTGTGTGCAAATAGACCCAAAGTCCAAGTGCACTATTATCTCGACTAGAAGTCCTTCGTTAGAGAAACTGAAAATAATCTACAGGTTGAACTTTTCATAATCATCGCCGTAAGTAGTGTAAGTAGTTGAAATCACGAGCGTTTAGAGCAACTTAATTGTTGTAAGCTGCGGTTTTTCCCTGACATATTTGCTCTTTAAACAAATTCAATATAACACCTTGAGTTATACAATTAAATGTGTTGTCATTCAGCAACGAATATTTTAGCGCTTTATAGTTTTTTTGTCCGCGCTATATTTTAATTGCTGTTAGTTTCCACTTAACAAGATGATGATGCAGAAATATGTTTCCAACACCAATTAAATTTTCAAGTTCTTACCTTTCCGAAAAGAAGCTCTGTGCCACACAGGGAGGTTAAGGATTGGGAAAAACTTTTCCGGGAAACCATCTTATATAATTAATTTTACGATCATGTATCAATCAATTCTTGTTTCTAATTCGATATTTTCATGTCTCTAGCTAACATTTGATATCAATCATGGCTAAGAATATTTTCCGGTATCAACAACGATTTGCCCCACTCGTGGCTCTTATTTTAATTTGTGGCGCCATCCGATGGAGTGAGGGATCCGAGTGGCTTAAGGTTGGTCCCTGTCAACTGAAAATGTTCAACGTAAAAACTTCGCCTGGTCGGGGATATCTTCGGTTTGACGGAAATCTTTTGAAAGCTAATGGTAGACAAAATGAAAGTGAAAGTAAGTGGACATATCAGTCAACTTTATTTTCCCCATATAATGGTTTTCATATATGTTTTGAATTTTATTTTCAAGGGAATAACTACAGAATATCACCCAACTATTGTTCTTGATTTAACCGCGCATTTATCTTTAAAGGACGACGAATGCGCAGGAATAAATTACCGACAGTTGCAGGATATTGTAGTTAATCATCTACAAGGAACGATTTGAAAATACACGAGACAAAAAATAAGTGATAGAATCCGAAGTTTTGGTGCATGTTGCGCCATTAAAATTACGAAGGTTTCATAATTAATGACTTCAACTTAGCGCTCGCTTTTTATCATTAGAGCCATATAATCTTGATAATTAATGGCGCAAAATGCACCAAAAATTCGGTTTCTATCACTTGTACTTCTTATATATTAACTGACTTCCCTCCTTACAATGTCTGCTAACCTGCGATGGATTATTCTTCTGTCCAACGGGAGTCACTCACATAAGTTTAACACTTAATTCAAAAGCTGGAGATAACCGCCAGCTCCATGAGCCACTTGCAAAGGATTGAACTTATTTAGTGGTCCGATAACAAAATATAGAACCGTAAACATAATTTATCATTGGAGTTTTAGGAAACTGTATCAGGACAGTAGAATCCAGTAGATCGGGAACCAACTATCAATTTTTATGAAATGCCGACACTTCCGGTTCACCAGAAGATTAAACCCGGATTAAACATACTAAAAAATTCTCTATTTTTTTACCCGAATGAAAGCAAAGGCCGAAAACCTCTACACTGCTATGCTTGGGTCCTGTTGAGCATGCGCAAACATTTGACGTCATTAAATTTTAAACCGTCACTTCTTTTGTCAAGAAGACTTTGTCAAGAAGATTTTGTCAGCGGATACTAGCAGTGGGCTCGTAAATGGTCAGCGACCATTATCCATTTGAAAATCAGTGGTTATAAGAAAACCAAAGTTAGTAGAGTGGACTGATTTGGAAACTTGATGATTTTCTTTGTTTTATGTTATTGCCTTCGTTTTTCCTTTTGAAATATGACGTTGACCTTGCACAAATAACAAAAAACTTAATTTAAGATGTAAATAAGCAATAGACTAATGAAGCATCACACCTAAAACAAAAGATCTTAACCGTAACCGTGCACACAACATGAAACACAGAACATTGTAATCTTTTTTGTAGTCAACTATAACAACTTTATATACAACTATGAGTAAAAATATGTATATATAATTTCAATATATAAACGACAACTTTCAGTTTCTTTACAGACATCGGTTTCGGCAGCGTCTTCTGCCTTCATCAGTGCTTTATAATGAGCTAGATAATGCATGGTATTGTATATATAGGAAAATTAATGACAATTGTGATAGATACTGAGTTAATTGAATTGTTTAGAATACAATCATGGTGGCATTTTACAATGTAAGTTTGGTATTGAAGTGTTTGACTTTAGCATTCAGCGAGGGATTTTTCCAAAGGATATGCAGGGCTTCTTTGATTTGCAAATCACAGTAAGTTGAGGCCTGATCAATTAGTTCAAAACAGTGTTCGCCGCAGACTGAGCGACATGTTTCTGAGCTATTTAAGTGTTTGTAAATGTGTGAGGCCTTATCCGTTTGAAAATATTAACAATTCTGCTACTCAATCGTCCATTTATATATACACTTTAACAACGTTTTCGATGTAACAGATAATCTTCAGAGTTAAAACTAGGCGGAAATATAAATATAACAACTTTGTTATAACCGGGTTTTTTTTATAGAAAGCCTGAAGTTGATCAGCTTTAGAAGTGAGAAATGAAAAGAATATAATAAGCCTGCATGTAGAACAAGTTATCGCCTGTGCAAAATATCACTCGTGCCCGTTTGCTTACACTTGGCTCGACGTTAGCACGTGAATTTCTTCGAGTCTTTGCTTATCAAACGAGTGCAAATAAGATTTTACTCAAGGGATAGCTCTCGCGTATGCAGGCTTTTTAAGGGAATGGTATTACTGTAGGGTTAACGATTCAAAATACATTAAGATTAGAGTGCACGGAATGATAGTGGCTAATCATTGTAACGCCGACATCCCGATGAAACATCGTGCATTTAGCACTCGATCTCCTAACTGAAAAAATGCCAAACCTTACTGGGTTAATCCAATAAAAACCCCTACTGAAACTTTGATAAATCTTCTCATTTCCTCTTCCAGACCTTGATAAAACTGATTTCCAATCCGCCACTGCGACAACGAATCTGCCCCGTCTACACGAGCAATTTTTATGTGACAAGTTTTATCTGACAATTTTTATTTGCTGGGATAAGCCCCGTCTACACGAGCAATTTTTATGTGACAATTTTTATCTATTTGCTAGTGTACATCCCGTCTACAAGACCAATTTCTATTTTAGTGAAAGCAAAAGGTTGAAGACTGAAATGTATGGATGACGTCAAAAAAATTGCCAATTTTATGTGTTGTCTCGTCTAGACGGACAATTTTCTGTATGTGACAATTTCTATTTGTCACATAAAAACTAACACGCCAGTTTTTCAGCAAATATAATTGTCATACAAAACTTTGGTCAATTTTGCTCATCTACACGAGCAAATGAAAATTGTCACATAAAAATTGCTCGTGTAGACGGGGCTTAAGTAGAGCATATAAAATTCTAACTAATAAACCTACTGCCTTCTACTTTTCAGCTTATTTCACAATTTACACAGCTTCGGACGATAACCTACAAGGAATTTACATCTTTGAAGACAGGAGCGGCAAAGTGATTGCTACTAATCAATCAACTGATTCCATCTTTGCAAAGGTGAGTTTGTAATCTAAACTGCAATATTAAAAACTTATATTTTATTCTTGGTGTGAACCCGAAGTACACCCTGAAGATTGCAAACAAGCCTTAAAAGTTGTACGAGAACTGAAGGAAAAGAACACCAAAGAAATATTTAAAATCAGAGTTTTTTGTTGCCCTATTTAAGGTTTTTATTCGATAGTAAACCACTTTTTTGTGAATCTCTTTTGGAATTTTTTTTTAAATTCGCCACAACCCACAAATTTCTTTTGTAAGAGTTTTGCTAGTGGAGGTAAATCGACGAGCATCGAATAGTCAGCGCAAAAAGTAAATCACCCCTTAATAATAAAAAAAGAAAAAAAAAAGGGGGGGAAGAAGGAGCGAGGGATAGGGGGAAGGGGAAAGAGGGTAGCTGAGGTTTGGGTACTTAGAGAGAGGAGGAAATGACCTGTGGTCACTCTGAACCGATTCCTTATCAAACTTGACCCATTTCTGATTTTTTTTTTGTTCTCCAGATCCCCAAGCGAAGTATTTCTAAATACAACAATCTGGACGGGGTTCGGACCGCAGAACCAAACATCATGTTTAGACGAAAAAAAGTAAGCGGCTATAATACCTTCAACTTTCGCTCGTCCCTCAACGACCGAAGGCGTATAATTGGATTCGATCAAATGGGAGAACCGCTGCCAGCTTCACAAGTAATTCCTGATTCAGCACAATCAAATATTTTCCTTACATCTAAATGTGCTTTTATATAAACTGAGAACAATAAAAATAAATAAATATTCGACGTCAGCCTTCAAAAAGTTAATGTTTATTGTTAAAATATTATTATTACTGTATATATTTCACTTGTCTTCATATACAAAACACCTGTCAATTCACCAGTTTATATTTTCTTCGAACTTTTTTTTATTTCAAAGAGACTTTGTTACAAAGTATATTAATTCAACTATTTCTGTAGTATAAAGATTATGCATGAATTATAATTTCTCTTTATTATCACGCGCGGATAAAATCTGAGTGAAGAAAACCTGATTTTTAGTACTTCATCAGAATCATTAAAGACTTTGCAATTAAGAGAAATTGTAATTGGTAGTTATATTCGTAAAAACATTCTATTTGATAATGTAAGGTACAAGTTTCATTGTTTGTAGGCAACAGAATTTAGATGTAATGTAATTCACTCGTTTGAACGAGCTCGTTTCCAAAAGGAATTCATACATGCATCTCGAAGAATTGTCGAATAACAGATGAAAAAGTTTATCTTCCGTTTTTTTAACAATGTTTATGGTAATGTAGAGAGACAGGAAAAACAAAAACGAGTAAAACGCCCATTAAAATTACTACGCAGCTAAGTTTATCACAAGTATAAGAATAATAGAAAAATCTTTCTTACGAGACAGAATATTTGCAAAATCGAGAAATTTATATTAAAAACTAAAATTGAAAAACGTTAAAAGCCAATGAAATTTAATCGAGAATATCACCCAGATATCCAGTGATAAAACTCTTGGTTCTTCATAACAAAACATACATAAAAAACCGTACAAAGACAAGTGCAAGACGCTAGCAAAAAGATGAACAATAACTAGTTTTAAATACAAGCAAAACGAAATAACCCAAAACATCTTTAACTGAGGCTGGAGAGTAAAAGAAAGACATAAAGTTGGAGCATCATCTTCTAATCCTGTAAAAATAAAAAGATAGATAGTTTAGCCCGGGGAATCTTGTAAAGATATTTACGAAAGATTAAACGCAGTGACTAAAAGATCCCTGCATACTCAACTATGTTTTAAATCTGAAAAGAGATGACATTTTATATGTCTTGATAAGACAGCGTTTATCTTTAGGAGGTTGAACTGGTACAACTTGATAAGGGAAAGCATTCCAAAAGACGAAAATTATGGGGGTTATTTCAAGTCAATTGGATTGAGGAGAGCTAAACATCAGATTAGGAGATTTTGTTGCAGACCAGTACAGAGATAGAAAACTCGTTAAGTTAGGAATACCATCAGAAACTGACCTTCCTTTTCTAGGTAACAGTAGAACTAACTGCATGAAACGCTTATTACTGGGTTGCCTGTGACAAAGTTAGTCAATAAGTTCATTTATTCCCGTCGTCAGAAATTGGAGTTTTTGCGCCAGACTAACAACGACAATGCATGGATATGATTTGGAAGTAGGGGAAATTCATGCACATGTAAAACCTGTTGTGGGGTATAGTCATCGGCATTTTACTGAGGTTCTACTTTCTCTACAGGTGGTTTTTCGATACTTTCGATATTTCAAGACAACCGCATTGTTAACAAACAAATTGCACGACTCAAGAGCTTTTGCGTAGGTCTTTGGCGAGACTCACCAGCCTGCCTTTCCCGGTCAAATAGGATAAGCAAGCTCTAGCTTTGTTTATTTTACCGCGCAAGGCATGCTGGAGAATTTTGAACAATGGCTATTATTGCGCAACATTTTATGCAAATGAGAAAGTCCCTGCTGCAAGTAACTGCTACTTCTACAGAGTATCTGTGAGTTAGTTTAAAGTGTAAAGGGGTGTAGAACATCGAAAAGAGGTACGGGAGAAGGGAGGGAAGGGGGGGGGGGGGGGGAAGTCACTGGCAAAAAACAAAATAGATTTATGAAAGTGATAAAAATAATAATTTAATTTTAAATTAACCAAATTATGC
>JAOBAY020095037.1:0-17795 GCA_025331085.2 Zoanthus sociatus | reverse complement strand
TTTTTTCATAACTTTTTCGGCTTTTTGGAAATATTATTTTATGCGTACAAGTGGACGCAACAACAAAATCTTTATGCATACGATCATACATGCGTATTTGGACGCAGATTTCTGCGTCTGGTAAAACCCTGTATATGGCTGGGGCCTGTTCGGGAGGACAAGCAGGGTTGAAGTTCCACCTGCAAGGAGCACCTCTCCGGTAGAATTAGTTAAAAGATCAGTAGCTAAGGTTCAAAGTAAACAACATATTGACAATAGAAGAGAATTCTTGGTGGCAGATACAAATAATATCAATCTCATTTCTTTAGCCAGCACTTTTCAGGTATGTGGATTAACCATTATTTTTGAGAAATGTTACTTTTAAATGGCCTGGTTCCATAGATAACATACTGTACTGCTAAGCCTACCCTTTTCAGTTTTGTTTTATTATATAGGCTTATGTTAACAAAAGTCAACCTTAGCCACTTGAGGCTCTCTGCCTTGAAACTACAAAATTCAAATTCTATTGTAAGGCACTTAATCTTACAAGTAGAAAGAGTTTTCCAGGAGTTCTCCAGGGTAGAAATCTGTTTTTCCAGGACCCAATCCCAAACTCTCCCTTGCAAAAAACACAACGAGTAACTACACCACCAACACAATTGCGCTGAACTTTGCATTCCTCAGCTTTTCAGAAAGGTAAAATGTGAAAAAAAATCCCCCCCAAAAAAATCCTGAAATTGAGTCTTCATATACCAGGAGTAGTGGGCACCATGAAAAGAGAAGAGAAACATTTTCTGCTGCTGGGGAAGATCTACATACAGTATACAGTATGTACTGTAAAATCCTATATTTTTGTCCTATTCCCCCACTGAGATATTGTAAAGTTCTGTAATCAAGTACAAATGGCAGTCATTTTTATTAATAATACTCACTCCAAACTACTTCTAAACAGATTCACAATAACTTACCAATATATTTGCTTCAGTGGCACCAAGAAGAGAAACTAGCTTTGGTACAACTCCACTGTCAATAACAAGCTGAAGAAAGGAGGAAGATGTTTCACTTCAATGTACTTAAATTATGTACCAGACGTTTCTTGCAATTAAGGTATTTTTGGTTTGGTTAATATTCACACACAAGATAGGAAAAGAAGCTATTGAAGCATCCCTCAAGAGCTCTGCATCTATTAGTGTTACTTTCATAAAACTCAGTGATTAGTTAGAACATGAATAACGAATTTGATTAATGTGTTAAGTGTTCTTGGGGCACAAAATCCCTCAAATCCCAGACTGAACAGGGCTTATAGTTTGTTGTAACCTTTTCTTGCTTACTGTAGTTTTTTCTTGCTTTACAGCTAGACATCGCCGGCTACTCGAAGGTTTTTTGCCGGCTGAAAATGGTGGAATTAAGCAGGGAAAAAACAGTCAGAAAAACAATTTAAGAAAAAAATCGATAAAATAAAGGTGCCGTATACTTTCAGAATATCTCCGCCAACTTTAAATTTTATTGACAACCCTGCTAATCACTGTATTTACAGTGTAGAGCAGCAGAATCCCCTGCAACATTGATAAAGTGTCCGAAATTAGTGGTTGCCCATTTACCTGCAGCAAACTAAGATTCGTTTTTTAACAGCATCGAATTTTTGGGTATTAAAGCAATGCTAAAATAAATTATCTAAAAAAACGTTTACCGTAGAAATAAAAGAAAAAAAACAGTTTTATTAGAAAACTCTATTTTGTTCTTACAAATCTATAATCAAAGCCAGATGTGACAGCAATTCCTTTCACTTCTAAAATTAATTAGTTATAATTTAGACTTGTTGTTTCTTAGTAGTATAGTTCTAAACTTAAATTATTTGAATTCGTTTAACTTCACTGAATTCATCTTGAAGCTGTTCGTGCATGTTTTAAAAAGTTTTGCAATGGTAAAACTAATTAACCGTCAAAGTTTTGAAATCTTGAAATTTTAAGGCCCTGTCTAATCTGGATAAATTTGAAAGCGGATAATTATGTGCAAAAATGTAGATGTTTTTTACATCCACACTAATAACACTAATACGATCTTTGCCGGTAATCAATAAAGTGCATTAACATGCATGTGGTTCTCGATTTGAGTCTCTTATCATTTCGTCTTCTCACCACTTTTTGAACATTTTTTGTTTTTACTGGAAGTGATTCAAAATGGCCCAACAAGGCAGATAAAAGGCAACTACTTTTCATGGTCTTATGATGAGGTTGAACTGTTATTAAATGTGGCAATCAACTACAAGCCAAGGCATCCAAATCAATGGAAAACATCAACCGAGTCATTTCAAAACACGTATCAAGATGCGGAAAAATACCTTGAAAACTATCCTTTGCCTGAACAAGCATCTGCATTACAAAAATTCTACTCACACACAAAAGAAGAGGCCATACTAACAACCAGGTTGAAATCAATGAGGTAGAAATATCGAAAAGCTGTATAATGTGCTGGAAACATATTCAAATTTATCCACTCTGAAGAGCATATTCAAATTTATCTGTTTTCGTGGAAGCAATGTAGCCACAAGATGTAAAAACTTTAAATGGCTTTGCCTGTTTTGAGGGCAGAGAATGTTCGAGCCATCTGAAGGAAAGGTTAACCTAATTGTAGTTCAGCCAATCACAAAGCTTTTAATTTTTTTTTTATCTGTGTTCACTACATAAAGTACTTAATAGCCAGGCTATAGACCTTTTCACCTTCTCGGATAAGGGTGTTAAACCATAGGCCCAGCCACTCGATATCTGTCGAGGGACTTAAAAGAACCCACACACTTCTCGCAAAGAATAGGGAAGTGATCCCAGTGTCGTGGTCTGTTTCTACAATTGAGGGCACTTCTTATCAGTTGCCAAATTGCCCCATAACACGTGAACCGCTCAAGTGGACTTTCTAAGACCCTCAACTGTTCAAGCCTGTATTTACATGTACTTGTATAAGAACTATATAAATATTGTATTATTAATAATTATTACTATTATTTAACCAGGAAAAGCTGTTCACCCAAAAAAGATGATTAAACAAATGAAACTCTCCCTGTATTTTCAATCATTACACATTTTTTGTATTATTTAGCCCAGAATTTGCCTTAGCCTTTCTGGTATGGAAAAAAACAGATTCCTCAGAATTTACAAATGTGAAATAGTTTTAAAAACAATCTCAAAATCATCACTTCAACCAATGTTGTATTTTATCTCACCTGGATTCTATCATTTGATCCATCTGTAAGATAGGATAAAGCCCAACATGCATCTGCCACAACCTTAAATACAGGGTGTACTAATAATTAACAACTGAATTCATAAATAGACAATACCAGAGTAAAGATGAAATAAGTGTGTCGATTACTAAAATACCAACTGTAGCTGTACAATGGAATAAACTATTTGTCGTTTTGTAACAAAACAGCTCACTGTACCTCTTTGTCCTCATGGTTCAACAAGTAAGCAAGAGCCGGTAATGCCTGCAGCAAGAAGGGATTTATGAATAATTATCAACTTGCTTTTTTTGTTTGTTTTTAGTTAATGTCTCTTTTCTTGCAAACACTCTTATTATCAAAATATTTCACAACTGGGAAAAGCCTCCAGCCAAAAAGGATTTAATTCTGTAAACTGTACAAACCTTTAACGTATTCTAACTAGAAATTATAATTAAAACAATATTAAAGGTGCAAAAAGCAACTACATGTACAACTGGGAAGAAAACTTATACAACCTGCAGTACTGAGGCTACAGCTGGTGGAGGGTTTTTATTTCTGCACAGATTTGATAGAGTCCATGTCAAATTCCTGAGAAACTGAACCTAAAATACAAAATTTTAAGCCAAATCAAAACAATTTCTTTAAAAAATTAATAATTTAATTGGTATAATTTATCTATTTATTTAATATTTATGTATTGTTACAAGTTTTACTTAACAGTTCTTGACTAGAACTTGATGAAATATTAATAGTATAGTACGTATTATTATACAAAATTCACTTACAGAAATTGTAGGGGTAATAAGGTTTAACAAAGGACCCATTCCACCATGATTTAACACAGTGTCACGAAGGGCTGGGCCATCACCTAGAAAACACAAAAATATCTACCACTATTAAAACAATTAGACTAAAGTTCTGTTAAACAGTTACAATTAATTAAACAAAATATTTCTACTAATAATTTAAACATTTTTACAGTATGTTCTTCATAAATTTTTGTAGGATACTTTTGTTAATAATTATTATATAAATTTTCTATAATTGTATAGCACAAAGTGCTAAGTATCTGTGGCACGTCCTGTCACAAGGTACAGTACATACTGTACCTTGATACAAGACAGAATGCAAAGCAGCATGGAGGATTTAAATTAATTAGAGTTTTAAAACTTTTCTCAGATCTTTGTACTCGTTTTATCCAGAGAGTATTACAATCATAATTTACACTGGCTTATTTGTTTTGTTTGACGTACAGTACCATAGATTATAGTTCAAAAGAATATAATTTGTTAGAGAGTAATTTTTGTTGAATAACTTTTATGATTGTTATTATTTCATCAGGGCAACCAATGATACCACCTTTTACTAAAGAAGATTTTATTATAACTTTGACTAAAATAACAATATTGTTCATCTTGCTACTGCATGTACAGTATTCACTTAAATTATTGAAAAAACAGTGTACTGGCCAAGTCCCGAAAGCAGAAGGACGCTTCATTTGCATAACAACAGAACAAGTAAGAACAGAAGCCGTTTTCTCCGCATTTAGAAATATGTTAATAAAAGTGCTCTCGGATTCTGAACTTTACTAGGAAAATATTAAAATTAAAACTTAAAACGTTTAAATTGATGTCAATGTTATTGTTTTTCTTTAAAACACTGTTCTTTTTAATTTTATTTTCATTTATCCAGAAACAGGGTCAGTTGGGTCTGTGCTTCGAAAAATTAAATTGGTCTGGCCTTACCGAAAGTTTTGAACGGTGTGTGAAAATCGCGGCCGAATTTGGTCTCTAATCGACAAAAATCCGTTTGAGTTGATCAAATTTATCGCTCAAAATTAGACTAAAATTATGAGAAAACAGAAGGGCGCTACGGAAATCAGAAGGGCGCTAGAGAAAACACAAGGGCGCTGGAAAAAAACAGAAGGGCGCTGCCCTAGCGAGAACACTGAATAGTACTGAG
Source organism: Zoanthus sociatus (assembly GCA_025331085.2). Lineage (NCBI taxonomy): Eukaryota > Metazoa > Cnidaria > Anthozoa > Zoantharia > Zoanthidae > Zoanthus > Zoanthus sociatus. Next base: position 12,637 of record JAOBAY020095037.1, on the reverse strand, counting down.
AAAAGGGCAATTAATTCCTCTGTAACGCTTTCAATTGATCGTAAAAGTATTTCGTAGTGTCTGTTGCATATGCTTGGCATCGGTGTTAAAAATCTTTAAAGAAGAAACTATTCCACACCAGTTCCACTTAGAATCTTGAAACTATATCAGTTCTTTTTTTTTTCCAAGCTTATCGCGAAGGAAACCCAGCGCTGATTTTATGAAAACTTCGCTTTAGAGAAATCCATTTCAGGATGTTGTTCCATAAATCTGCAAGAAAATAAGAGTCGATATATTATCAGAGAACCTAATATTTCGTCACTAGTTGAGTTTAAAGTGCAAAACAAATCTCGCCAAAATATTTCAAAAATTACCGTTTTTGCTTTCACTATCCGCTTGGGGGGGAGGGGGCTCTCAACATTTAGACTTTCAATACAGTATTTGGGGATTTATTAAAAAAAAATAAGGAAAAGGGCGTGGGGAATGGGGGGAGGAGCTATCAAAAGTCATCGACACTCAAAAGGAGAAAATAGTCTGCGCAGTTGGTGTTGTTTTAGTGTCTCCATCAGAAAACTTCACAGTTATCTTAGCCCTCAGGCTCTATTATTAACTACAATTATTCTATTTTTTTTTTGTATTATAACTTAAAAAGAACTAACGCTTCAATGTAAATAAAAATAATTTTATAGACACACAAAAAAAAAATATAACAAGATTTTTGATGAGTAAATAAAGCGATTCCATTTCCGATTGTTTATCAGATTAGGAAGGGAAACTCTGCTGTCGAATCTTGATATCGATTCTTGGATTGTTTTATGAAAATTGGTTATATTGTTTGCTATTATTAATGTATTATTTGTTTGAATGATAAGGGAGGATTCATTATTTATCGGGAGGACCGGGTCATGTAAAAACCGACAGGGTCTTGTAATCTTTTTTTGTTGAAAAATGGCGGGTCTTGAAAAAATGTTTCAATAAAATAACGGGCTTGAAAAATAATACCAAAGTACACAAGGCCTCGTTTCAAAAATATATATTATAAAGGCGAAGTTTTTATATTTGATTGAACATTTCTGACTGCGATTTGTCAACAAACACACTTTCAGTTGTTTGGGCTTTTCTTAATTGTGGCAAAGTTTTCTAATGTTCTGTTTACTTTCCTAGTTGTGTTGATTGATTTATATCCCAAGTTATTGTTGGTACTCTAGGCTGTCGATCGGGGCTGCGTGAATTTCTATCTATTTTGGAACGACAGGTGCATAGAACAATTTTAAAGTGGTGCTGTGCAGTTGTTCAAAGCATACAATACTCAGAGAATACTTCAAACAATGTAATAATTACATCAAATGGTGACAGAACAGCGTTATGCCTCATTATCATAATCTTTTAATTTCAGACAGGGTCTTGAAATTTTTTTTAGGAACCTTTGACGGGTGTTAAAAAATTGCTTGAAATTCAAGAAGGGCTTTGGAAAAAAATAGCAACTTTGGTTCAAATTACACGACCCGATAAATAATGAACCCTCCCTAAGTAACTCTGAAAGGCTGAGGAAAACTGGGATAACTCTCTCACTCTAACACAGGAATCTTGAACGAGTTGCATGTTTTTAACTGATATAATATTATGTAGAATATAACTGTGTTGCACATATGTGCTTATAATAACACAGCCACTAGATAGGGCACTATGGCCTCGCGGGTCAGAGGGACTAAGCCCGTACTAAAACCCTTAAAAAAAGAGTGAGTCTGAATGTTAGCAGCCGTGTACAGCTGCTTCGCCGGTACAGTAGAACACCACGGCTTACACCTGAGCGAGCTAGCTGCCTTCGCTAGATCTTATTAGCAGCTGTTTTGAGATTTCTAGGCCTCATCAGCAGGGCATAGCTAACAAACAGGCTCAGATTCCCCACACAAAATACAAAGTAAAGTAGAAGCGTAATGCTTGTGCGAAGTGGCTGGAATATGAAGTAGACTTTAACAACTATTCTCCAGAATTGATATCATACATACTTCTTCAAGACCTCTTGTTTCTTTTGATCATCTGACGTTGGTAGCCCCATCTAGAAGGAAAAGGAATTTCTTGTGATCGAAGCTAATCTTAATTGCGAGTAGTTATTGCATTCATTTCAAAATATGCATCCATCCCTTCCTCCACTTATCCATCCTTCCTTCCCCCCGTAAGTCCATCTCTCCTTCCTAAATCCATCCATCTTTTCATCCCTCCATGTGTAACTTCCAACACTGATCCATCCTTCCCTCCCTCCATTGACCCATCCTTTCTCCCCCATTGATCCATCCTTCCCTCCCTCCATTGACCCATCCTTCCCTCCCTCCATTGACCCATCCTTTCTCCCTCCATTGACCCATCCTTTCTCCCTCCATTGACCCATCCTTCCCTCCCTCCATTGACCCATCCTTTCTCCCTCCATTGATCCATCCTTCCCTCCCTCCATTGACCCATCCTTTCTCCCCCATTGACCCATCCTTTCTCCCTCCATTGATCCATCCTTTCTCCCTCCATTGATCCATCCTTTCTCCCTCCATTGATCCATCCTTTCTCCCTCCATTGATCCATCATTCCCTCCCTCCATTGACCCATCCTTTCTCCCTCCATTGATCATCCTTCCCTCCCTCTATTGACCCATCCTTACTCCCTCCATTGCTCCATCCTTTCTCCCTCCACTGATCTAATTCTTCCTCCCCCAATGCATCCTTCTCTGCATTCATCTACACACTTTATCTATTCCTCCATTGATCTATCCTTCCATTTCTTTATCCACCCTTCTCTTTTCCGAATCTTTCCCTCCTTGATCCACTGATCTACTGTATCCTTCCCTCCCTTCATTAACCCAGACCAGCGTCCGTTAACCTATTCCACCTTCCATTAACCCATACCACCGTCCATTAATATATCCCTCCATTCATCCCTGCCCCAATATATCCTTGCACTCATTAGACACCCGTCCCTCCATTCATCACTGCAACCAATGATCTATCTCTCCGTCAAAGGATACAACCCTACCTTCATTGATCCATTTCTCCTTCCCTCCATCAATCCTTCTCTCCCTCCTTCCATTGGTCCAAATTTCTCTCCTTCCACTGGTTCATTCATTCATCCTTTCCATCCATTCATCCTTTCCTCAATTAATTCATCCCTCCCACTATTCATCTCTGCCTCAATTAATCCATCCCTCCAATAATCCAAAACAATAATAAAAGGTGTGTCCGTAAGAAAAAACAATGTGTAATTTCGGCAATTCGAGGCTGAAAATCCACCGCCATTACTGTTTTAAGGGGCTCACATTTTGTGGCTTAGCTGTTTGTCAAAGCACCTTTTTCACAAACTATCTAAATTTTATGCGTCTATTATTAATTATTGTTTACTTACAGATTTTTGTCTTTGATCATACATCATCTTTTCAACCATTCCTCTTGTTTCTCCATCCAGATCTGATAACTACAAAATTACATGTTACTATTTGCTTACATCAAGACTGTCAAAATTATTTAACAACCAATACCTCCTTCGCGAGCTCTAACTGACTCCCGTACAGTAGATTGCGATGTCCACAACTATTAGTTGCTTTGGAGACGTATTGTAAAAATAAACTTTAAAAATCACCTCAAATTGTTAAGTGTTTACTCCTTAAGTATTAATTTGTTCACCAAGCAAAACACCAAAAACTTCAAATTTTTACCATAGCCAAATATAAGACAACTTTTTATCTTTAAAATGAAAACTATTGTCATCAATGAACTCAGAATTCGAAAAACCGCACCTACTGAGTATGGTTTTTAATCAAAAGAAGTTTGGAAATCAATTTAAATTTTGACCGAGCGACAGGGGACTCGTACCTGTGACGTAGCAGCAGTAAGACGTCCTCCGTTGTCATTAGTGTTTTACAAGGAAAAAGTGACAAACAAAGTACTTCAAACTGAATTTCTCCGGTTTTCGCTATGTTTTAAACAGTAAAAGAAGAAATTGCTGTGTTGACAGTGTTAAGTTGCACAAGTACCTTCTCCTATGTCCTCACACCAGGACCCGGCCAAAATCAACAGCTGTCCCATAACTGTCTTATTTGCACGTTTCAAAACACTAAACACGTAATATAAACCGCGAAAAACTGTTTAATTTTTGAAATTTAGTGTTACTAAAGAGTTTTTCTTTTACGTAAAGAAAATTTAATGACACATAAGAACCTGTTCTTAAGTTGGCTTATACAATTTTTTTATACACTTGGGCTTCATCATTCACACGCTTATGAAATCGCTGAAAATAAACGTGTATATTTTCAAAATAGTTTCCACCAGATTGATACCTATATCTGAGTGCTAAAGATGTTAGCGGTTATGGGAGCCTGGGAATAATTACTTTTTACCACAGCACTTGAATATTTCTTGTAATATGTTATGTTTTACAACAGATAGGCAACAGGGTTACAATTTGAAACGTTGTTTACATTTAGCCCTATTGCTTCTTGTTACACAAACCTTTGAATTTTCTGGCTGCACTTTCTTGGTGTTGATTTCAGGATCAGTCGTTACCATCTGTGACCACCATTCCATTTTGTTCACCTATTTTGTATCGAGTTTACAGAAACAACCATAAATTTCACAAAGATTCTCAAACAGTCGAAGTTTCAAAACTCCAAGTGATTTCCAACTATCATCTTGCTGTTTTTATTGTTTCTCGGGACAAGAGAAATCAGAGAACGTCTACAAAACTGCTATTTGCGGTTCCTGCCTCGACTAGTCCAGTGGAGCCATAATGACACTGAGTCGGGTAAGAGTAAGTCACATACACAGGAAGCCTAAAAAATCATTTGTTAAACTTTACAATCAATCAAAGTAGGTTTGGTATGCCATGTACTTTGAACGCTTACATATAATGCATCGATTTATACCAGCAAGTAAAGGGAATTTTAAAATGGCAACATACAGGAGCCATATGCTCTGTTTGAGAGCCTCCTGTTTCAAAATAGTTTAATAAACTGAAAGTCTCTGATAGGATTTTAATTCATGCTTCACAACAATTGACGGAACAAAGTCACTGATTTGTTCCAGCTCTCCTAAAGAATTAATCAGCAGTTCAATTACTGCAAATATTTACATTTACTGTACAAAAGAAAATAAAGCTGGCGAACAGAACGCTTTGGATTGTGTATGTCTTATCTTGATGTACTTTGCAACTAAATAAAACTTTAAGGGTGATGTAGAAGCGTAACCTTTAAGGGTGATGCATTGGTGTGAACAATGAGGTTTATTAATGCTATGAAGCAAACACTTCAAAATTAAATTTTCCGAATGTTATGTTGTGTATAATCTGCTAACGTTGCCCCAGCAACCATGGCTGCTTAAAATAAAACTGCCATGTTATCTGAACTATCAGCACAGTCCCAATGATACTTAGTATCTGATAGCATCTTTGATCCCACCTTTCACATTTCCTATAAAATATGAAGACAGTTGCTAAACATCAGATATTAAGTACCTTTTCTAGTGTGATAACGATGGTCTTTCCATCTTGCAATACCCAGGAACTTTCTTCCACTTTAATCTGAAAGGAAAAAAAAACAGACAACAATAAACACAAAAGACAAGTGTAAATATTAGGCTGTAACAGTTGCCTCAAAAAATGATGTGGTTGAGAATCAATAATTCTCTCAAAATTATGTTTACAGCAACATATGACCACCAGATAGTTAGAAATAAAACTCCCTGTAATACATGCCTTATCGCATTCAACGAAGGAGAACACAACCTAGGCCCGTACACAGGAAGGAAGGGTGTGCACATGCACCTCCCCCCCCTAACAGCCGTAACGGTTCACTCTGTTATAAAAGTAATGAATGAAAAAGTAAAGTTTACGATGGAAAATAAGCATCAAAGCATATTTAGAAGCACTTTCATTTACCCGTAAAACAATTAGCATAAAATCTAATTTGTCAGTCCAGCAAAAATACCCTAAGTCTAAGGTTATTTTTACACAGAATTTGTTATTTTTATGCCATCCTAAAAATAAGAAATTTGTGATAAAATGACGTCATGTCTGGAAGGGTGGTCCCAAAAACTTTTGCTTGCAACCCCCAGCAAAATTTCTGCGTACGGGCTTGACAACTTGTGCAGGGCAACCAAAATCAAGAATTTTTGTTTTTCCAAATACCCCCGCAGCAAACTCTTGCAGGGACAACTCAATACAAGACACGTTGAAGTTAACATGGAACTTTTAATTGTGCTTGGTGTTGAGGTAGGATTGATATCCTACCTTTTTTGGCAATTCACCATCGATTACAGGTTCCTTCCCTTTGACTCCTGCTTTGAGGTGCTAACAAAAAAGAAAAAAATAACTAAATTATTAAAACAAATATATGTGGCAAACAATTAAATTTGATGTAAACTATAAATTAAATAATTACCAGCACTTGAAAATATTTATAAATCTAAGGCTGAATAAATCATTTTTAAATTAATATGGAAGCAGCACGGATGGCACAGTTGAAAAGATCTCTTCTCTTTTACCTATAACCATGGCACTTAAAGTGGGTATGAAAAGAAAAATGTTTTTACATTCTAAAGAGATCATTTAAAAAGTATTAAACACAGAAAGTTTCAAAGACTTTGGATAAAATGCCTCTGGGATATAGCTGCCCAAATTTGCAGGTTTTGCGCTGATGTTTGATTAGCCCATTATGCATTGAAGGTATCTTGAAAGTTCTTCGTTTCTGTGACGTAATTTTGTTTGGAAACTTCAAAAGCGACATGAGAGAAAATAGCAAGTACAGCTTATATCTCAGCACTGATCCACAGCATGGAAAACTCCAGCTGTTACTGTACAAGAAGATGATTGTCTCTTTATTTCGAAACCATTTTATCAGGTTATAAACTATTTTTAACTTGAATAAATTTGATTTTTTAATTAACTTCTCATATTTTATTCTCTGTATTGAAGCAAACAAAATGACGTGTGACATTTGCTAATTTGCATCTCAATGGCTAGCCACAGAACCTGAATCTTCCCAGACGCATAGTATCTCTACAATTTATTTTAACTCTCTGAAATTTTGCCTGTTGTTCCTTCTTATCATGATCTTTTTCAAAAAACCCAAAACATTTTTTGCTTCATAGGCACTTTAACCTACACCGCTATTCATTTGATTCTTCCATATATATCATCCCATTTAACTTTTAAAGCATCATAAAACAATTAATATTTTATTTATTTTACTAGAATGCAAACACATAAAACTGCAATATTATTGTAATAAATTTAGTTGGGAAAATATCACAAAATGTTCAACAAATAATGTACTAACATTAAAAAAACTACTGCCAGGCTGCATATGGTAACAATGCACACAACAAAAAAATCAAACTAATCAATGAGCTTTGGTAGCATTATTAATTTTGTTTAGGCCAATTAAAGCAGTATCTGCAGTACCAGGCAGAACATTTTTGTTGAGTTATTCACAGCCACAGATCAACTTCAGAATCTCCTTCTATGAAAAGGTAAATTTAACAGACAACCCACAGGTTATAGTCTAGAAAATAAGGTACAGTAGATCATTCAAACAAATTCAAAATCAGCCCCTTTGCCATCTATTCCTGACCAGCACTTTCACCATCTACTTCAAAACTTGTTGAAAACCCTGCTGTGATGGACTAACGTACATTAGTATAAACCTGCTAATGGTCTAAAATGCATCCTGCATTCTGATTGGCTACTCTACTAGAAGTCTATTTGTGATAGCCTACTAGTAGAGAAAAGATGCCGGATCACAATAGTAATGAGCACCGTTTTGCTACAATATTAGAAGACTTCATCGATAATTTAACTTGTACATCCGCAGGCCTCATGGGCTATTGACTCGTAGTCCATTCATCCTCGAGGTCTAACTGTTAATTATTCAAACATACAAAAGGTATCAAAGACTCACATCCAATTAACAATATAGAAATCTGGTATTAGTAATGGCTGGCACTTGGCTCGTGCTACACTACCAGGGTTTCAGATAAGGGCAAGCGAATGGCGAATTTCACTGGTTCATTTTTTACTTTTGAAGAATATTCGCCATAGCTTCACGGGCTTTCGCCAGAGCAATTTTTGGGTGGAAGTCAGATAAATTGTATAAAGTAATTAAATCTAAAATGTATGCAATTTACAAACTTAAAAATTGACAGTCATTTAACCATAGTTACTGGATGGGCGATCAGTGTTCATAATTCAGGATAATCTAAAAAAATTATTAAAATACTTGTAAAATAATAAAAACTATAAACACATGAATTAAAATCTTATAAGCACTTTAAAACTCTCAAATTTTCGGCAACTACTGTTTGCCTTCGTCAGGAGAGAAAGAATTATTTGTTCAACAAATTATTTGTTATAACAAATTAACCATATTATTTGTTGGTCAGGAACTCTTTAGGTTAAGTGATACATCTCTTTCTGTCAAGGTATTGTCCTGTTACACAATTATTAGTGCAGAGAATTCTGTCTCGGAAAACAATGCTGTATTCCACTGTCAGTATTCAATCTTTTTAAAAATGAACCTTTGACAGCATTTCAGGGGGACATGTGACTGCACAAAGTAAAATTCACTGGGGCTTACAACAATGATATTTTTACCCAAAAAATTAAACTGACACTCTGCACTAGCAACAAAAATTTACTTTACATTACCTTTTGTTGAATATCAACAACAACATCTCTCCCTTTGAGTCTGAAGTTCACATCTAGAGGAATAGAAAGCTGAAAAGACACAAGCATTAGGTACAATAATTTATAGTGAGACAATACAATTATAGTAGACTGACATAGTTGTAATCTAACAACTACACAAGAACTGCCAACAGCAAAAAGAAATAATGTAACTTTACAAAACTACAGCTATTCATGTATTTCAGTAAAATACAGTTTAGAGAACTGATCAAGATAAATTTATATGAAATCAAGAGCAGTCTTTTGTTTTAATTTCTAGTAGAAACAAATTCAAATAGCATTGTTACTTTAGAATGAAACCTAATAAAATTCACATTTACCATTTCATTTGTCTCCATCTTAAAAAATGATTCTTACAAATTGCCAGTCAGCATGACTATAGTAATTTAAATAGCAATAATTACTGTATGACCTACATACCTCAACTTCATTAAGTGTCTGTGGAAAAAAAACAATAGCAAAGTTTTTGTCAGAATTATTTTCAACTTTCACATTATGACCTGTACACATTCTAAACTGGTTCTAAGAAACGAATAACTGCACTATACACTAAACAATTAAATATATTTGTCTGAATGTTTCACAATTCTTGTCATTGAAAAGACAGTGATTGAAACATTTGCTATTCTGGAACATGCTAACAAGGTTGGCCATTTCACTGTCTGGGAAAATATCAAATGTCTCTTACTATAAAAGGATTTTCATAGGTATTCACATAAAGTTAAAGAGGCTATACAAGTCATACTACACCTGATCAATGTCACAATGGATAGTGTGACTGAAATACTTCATCCTTGAAAGAACACCAATATGGAAACACAGAGAAAGAACCAATCATAGAACTGGTTGATCAACCAATCAGTGTACAGTACCCTTAGAACAACCAATCAACAGGCATGGTTTTATAAAGTATTGTGAACAAACAGCAGTGAATGGCTGCAGTTGAATTGAAAAACGATTTTGAATTGATTTATATTAATTAACCTTTCTTATCACAGTTCTTATTATTTTCTTTTGCTGCTAAAGGCTAAAGTAATAAACATTGAAACTCAGAGAGCATTTGATTTTGAGTATACTTAGGCAAAACTTGAAGAAAATCAACACCAAATGTGGCGCTAATGAAAATTTACACACTGTTTACATTTGCCGTGACATTAATTTTGTAGTTCTTGGACATCACAGCTTTGACTTGTTTTGGAAACAAGATCATTGTATTTTGCAGTTCAACACAATGAAAGTCATTGTCAAAATGTTTTGTATTTCCACACTTGCCTCTACTTTCCCCATATTTTGTCCGGTTGAGCATGTGAGTATTATTAATAAAAATAATACAAACATCTACTGTATCATGTCAAATTTGCATAAACAAGAAGTTTGAAATCTTAGTACAACTTAAAGTGAGAACGTTTTGTTTTCATGTGCCTGCAGGACTGTGTGATGTTGTTGCTTTTTAAAGAGTAACGGTTCTACAATGGTTCTAAAATTTGGAGCATTTTGTTTTTTTCAAATTCCAACAGATGAATGCAAGTCTTTCGGCATAAATGTGTAAATAAAATAACGACATTTAGAATTTATTTCACTTTTGAAAAACCTCAGTCTATATCTTCTCTTTATTGTGCGTGGCTCAATTTGGTGAAATAATCTCTGTTTCTAGATAACTGATAACTCCAGAGATAAGTAGAATTATAAAAACTACTGTATTTTAAAGCACAAGTCATTTTACTTAATAAATATATAAAAGTTCATTGCTGAAATAGTTGGAAATGACATTCTGCATCCCTAAATTTTATAGTTCTATAGAACTTCAATTATAGTTGAAAATGGCCTTTGGTGCACCCATTGTATAGCTTCAACATCCCAGGCGATGCCCAGGCTGCACCAACAATGTTCATGATTAAGAATATTTTGCATTTGAGCATTTACTTAGTACTAACCTGGATCCACCTGTAGTTGGGTAAATCAGCTCCATTTCCAGAATTTGGTTTCAACTTTCCTTTTGAATCTTCATCCTCATCTTCATTATCACTGCCAGGTTTTGAATGCTGCAGAATAAGTCTCAAGAATGTGAGTAATTATTTGTTGAGTTTATGAAAAAGTACTCCATTTAAAAATAAGTTATGTCACAACAAAAGGTACATTTTATTATGATCATTAAATAAATCTATTTGCAATAGCACGAAAAAAGTATCAACACTTTCGCTGCTACAGTTGTAGAATTTTTAAAAGCCAAAATCAATAACAGTATTTCGTTTTTAAATATAAACTTCAGAGTTAGTCAAAACCACAGAAATTTCTAGATTATACTTGCAAAGATGAAGACAATGAATGGTCATTTAACAACTAAAGGTTTCATGAGAAGGTTCAAAAGGTACTGTAACCAAGGACAATTTTAATTTATAATTATTATTATACTGTATATGAAATTGTTTTTAGCAGAATAAGGGTTTATTATTAATAATTAATAATTTTTATACTGAATTATTTACATTTGAGTGACTACCAAATTGGACATATATTCTCACCATCAACAGTCAATGCTTTGCAAACCAAAAACTTAAAACCAAAGGCCAGGGAAGAAAAGAAAGACTTTGTTTCGGTCCATTACCTCACCATTTTTATCCATTGTTTTATCTTCATCCTTTGCTTTTGTTTCTGCTGTTTTTTTCCTTTCATTTTCCTCTTTTATCTTTTGTGCTTCTTCTTCCGTCACCTCCTGTATTCTTGGTTCATCTTCTTGTCTCAGTTTAGCTTCTCGTTCTTCTTTCTCTTTTTTTAATCTTGCTGCCCTTAAATTTTCTTCTTCCTTTTTCTGTTTTTCTTGTTTCTATAAACAGAACATTACTCAAAGATTATCAATCATTTTTACTGTCATTAATAGAACTACAAGCAACCTGAAACTGAATTATGGAAAAATACCTTATTTAGCAGAGCTACTGTACAATAAACTGTACAATATAAAGCTAAATCCTTAAGGCCCTGGTCAAACAGACTTGCAAGTAGTTGCAAGTAGCCACAAGTTGAACTTGTGTAGAGACTTGCGTTGAGTGGCCAAACGGACTCGCAAGGTCCCAATATTTATTAAAGATCGCATACTTTATCCTGTATTTCATTGGCTTATAGGTTGCTATAACAACCAATTGACGTCAACCAACTTGCGTTGATTTGGGTTGGGTGGCCAAACGGTGAAAAACTTGCATCAACTTGCAGGAAAATTTGATCTCGACCAAAGTGAGTGCAAGCCATCGCAAGTCAACGCAAGTGCATGCAAGGCCTAGCCAAACGGAGTCACGAGTAGGTGAACTTGCGTCTACTTGCGAGTCTGTTTGACCAGGGCCTAATGATTTAGGTGGCCCATGGAGCCGATAATTATCTCCACATTCTGCAGTGTTAAACAGATGAGAATATTTGACTCCCCCTGGATGGGACACTAGTCCATGGTTAGATTATTATTAGCTGAGTTAGCTTGTACTAGGCAAAAGAGAAGGTCATACAAAATTACAAAATCGCAGCAGAGCTAAGGACTACACAGACTGGAGACAATGTGGTTGTAAGGCAGAGATCTTACCAAAAGCACCACCCATGCCCGCCAAATTTATAGAGGGCCATTCACAAAAAAATTAATTACAGTCGTATCAGTTGCAAAACAAAAGCAGGGTTGTCAATAAAGTTTAAAGTTGGTGGAGATATTCTGAACGTAGATGGCAACTTTGTTTTATCTATTATTTTTTTTCTTAAATCGTTTTTCTAATGACCGCTTTTTCCTGCTTAATTCTGCCAATTTTTAGCCGGCAAAAATCTTCAAGTAGCTGGCGATATCGCTGGTCGCCGATGCAAATTGACAACCCTGCAAAAACATTGTTTCTACATATCTTCTCCACTAAAAAAAGTTAAAGTTTATACTTATTAGTCATTAAGTCATTTCACTTTGGAGGACTTTGAT
>JAOBAY020094936.1:0-17796 GCA_025331085.2 Zoanthus sociatus | reverse complement strand
GGAAATGGTGTAGTTATACTTGATCGCGAGATATATAATAACTCTTGTTTGGGTATAATTAGCGATAAATCTAAATTTAAACATCTTCATGCTGATCCTACCTTAAGTAGAGAAGCAAACTTCAACGTTTTTTACGTAAACTTAAGTCCAAGAACAGTCTAAACAACGAAACTTGTAGTCTTATTTTTCCAAAGGGTTCACAACCTGCTAGATTTTATGGTTTGCTTATATTGCATAAGCCACGTGGTATTAACGAACCACCTCCTTTTAGGCCTATCTTTTCTTCAGTCGGCACTAATTAACAATTATTCACCAAAGTGGAAGTGAATAGTGGTGGGTATATCCAGCACTTTCACTGACACTGAGGTGAATAATTGTTAATTAGTATATACCATACAAGCTGATAACTAGTGGACCAAAGAGTAACTTTATTTATGACATAGACAATATACCGACAACTGCTCAGAGAAAAAAAGTCGCACCGTACGATGCATGTGCACTCACAAAGTCACGTGATACGAAAGTCATGTGATCTATTGAAAACGAAGTCAAATGCAACGAACAACTTCAGAAGTTCAGTGATTTTCACAAAATGAAATGTTTATTTGGATATGACACGATTTTCAACGAAAAAGTCCAGCTCAAAATGTTTTGCTGGGAACTCTGCCTGGAAGTTTGATATTAAAATTGAAAGGACAGCCTGGAATCAAGCCATGAACAAGTTGCTGGCTGTTCTTTTGACTGTTGAGATTTTCTAATGTTGTTTTCATCCGGAGATGCTAACGTTGAATGGATGATAACTCAGCTGCTACTGTATGTTGCCTCTTTTGCTGAGAATTTTCAAAGAATTGTTGAGGGTTTTGTTTGCATTTCAGTTAAAAGAGGGTCTCTGATAAATGAAAAAGGCTTGTTAAGCGGTGGACTTCTCAAGGGCTGAGCTGGCACTCGAATAGCGGAGAGAGTTTTTGTTGTATAAATGTTCCGTCTCGCTTTCTTGTGAACAAGTAAAACTGTTGCAGACACATGCTATGTTGCTGTGGTGTCATTTCCTCGATGTTTATGATAAATTTCTCTGGTTGTTGAAACCAATTTGTAAACATTAAATGTTTTATTGTTTACATTGTAATAATTTTAGCGCTCGAAAGTGTTCGTAAACAAGGCATTTTATTTTGATTTTTTGCCTTAGAATACAAGTTTAGGGAGTTTAAATAACTTACCATTAAATACTGTTAAACCAAACTTTGTTGCCATTTTGTGTTTTTTGGTACAGCCTCCTTGTTCATTAAGAGAATTTTCTCTTCAGAAACCAAAGCAAAACGGGAAGCCATTTTTTTTTCTGCAGCTCGGAGGTGAATAGTACTTGGCTCGGAGGTGAATAGTACTTGGCTAATCACCTCCGAGCTAGCCAATTAGCGTGCTTGAAAAGTACTATTCACTTGTGTGGTATATACTAAATAATTTTATTCCGGCGAATTATGTTTAATCAATTAAAGAGCCATACATTCTCTTTAAAATCTTCATTAGATCAAACGAACAGTGTTTAGCATATGCATATCACTCCCATACTTTCAGAAGATACTTATTTTACATAACACTCTCAATATACAGTTTTTGTAACCTTATTAGGAACTGGCGCACGCATAATTAGATTATATTTCTTTTTATGTTACTTATACTATCATATTATTTATTTATATTTTATTAATATTTTATGTATCAGTTAGCAAGATAACTGTACTTTTTTAAGTATATAGTTTCTGCTGACTTAATAAATGTAGATGTAGATGTAGAACTGGCGCACATATGCTAATGAAGGGAAAAATGTAAGCAAAGATATCCGCCTATAACAACAGCAAACTAAGATGTAGGCTATAACAGCCATGTATACAGGAAAGTGGTTAGGTTAGGTGCGCATAATATAGTTATTGTGCTAGATTGGCACTGTTCCCATGCGAGAAGGCCGGAGTGACTCTGGTCTATCCTTAGCATTTTGACTTTGTAAGTCTACAAAAACTATTTAGCAAATCATCTTGTCTGACGTACATAGGTTCCTTAATTAAGTGGAGTGCACGGTTATTCTTCCTGCACTGATTTTCTGTCTAATCAGTGATCTCAAATGATCCGGGAGTATCATGCATCTTACTGACTTTGGCAGGAGTAAACAATTTATTCTCAGGTTTCTGAAACCTTACCGTATCACCATCTTTTAATAGAAGGATTGATTTTCATCCGGCTTGTCATAGTATTCCCCGATTTTGGTTTGTCGACGCTGCAGTTAGGAGCAAATGTCATATTGAACAACTGGTACCAAAGCAATGGAGTGTACCGGCAATTTGGTGCAGACCTGGCGGCTAAAAACCATCTGATTTGGAAAGTATGGAAAATTACTAACTAGTGCTTTAACCCCTCGTTTAAACCGCATCCCTTTCCAAGGCTAACTTTTACAATCCCTAGAGCCTTTTCTGCTGGACTATTAATTTGATCACTGCACAAGGGACTGGTGTGTACATTTTTAAAACTACATTTAGCTATATTGAGTGGCATACTGATCCATTTCTTTTGAGTTAAATGGATTGTTATCTGCGGCAAATGTCACAGGGTATAAATGTCTAAAAAGTATATCTGTTATATCTGTTATGATATAATCGTGGATGAGCTAGTTTTTGATGTTGCCGACTTCCCAAAGTGTTGCCTTGTAGCGGAGCTTAGTCAGGATCTTGTGTTGATTGTTCGAAATATGTAACATTTGTAAGTTACAAATGTTTGCGGCATACTATAATCCTTCAGAGCCTTGAGAATGTCCTTTACATTTCTATTTTCAAGTTTTCCTGGAATATTACGAACTGTTTTTGAATACCCGTCGATCTTTCACGCCTATGACACTCAGAAGTGTAGCAATTTAAACTTTTTCATCTTTCTCTGACAGGCCCCTTGATATTTCATAAAGCTACCAACTTTCTTGCCATTCCCGCCATATTTCAGAAAAATCTCGGCTGTCCATGTCTAATTCTCTTGGAGGTTGATATTTTCCATGTTTATAATGCTCTGGGCCTTACAGAAACACTCCTGGTACCATGTAATAAGTTGAGAAATAGAAATGACTACAGAGCTTTATAGAACAACTTCATTGAATCACAAGGAAGGCTTAAAAGCAGCATGAAATCACATAATGGCGTGACTTTCAAATATGGACTACTCAAAACAGTGATGATGATGTACTGTTTCTAAGGTGTTCTAGTACTCTCTCTAAGGTATTATTGTACTTTTAGGATGTTCTTTTACTTTTTCTAAGATACTCTTGTATTTTCGGAAGTGTTATTCTACTCTTTTAAAGGAATTCTTGTATTTTTTGAAGGCGCTCCTGTTTTTATAGTGTACTAGTGTAATGGTGCTGCCGACTCCTCTATCTGAAAAGGGCATCGGTCTGGATGGCGGTAAAAGCCATGCAAATCATTTTACAGAACTATAAATCTAGCTTAAAGCTTTCTAAAACGAAATGTTAAATTTGTCAGCTTGTTCATTCCTAAACCAAGTGAAACCTCTGACGAAATAGAATACTTCTTTTAAAAAAATTTGATAGTTGTTAATGAAATATTTCTATCAGTTACTCGTAAGTATTACCTTGAACCTCGGAAGCATAAATGTAAAGGTTTGGACTCATATGATGGAAATAAAGGTAGTGTTCGTACCTTATGGAGTAGTCTTTGTAAGACTATACAAAGAAGTTGGTATAACTAACAACAAATACTTTCAGATTTCTTTCACAGAAAACAAGGTATTCGTCGACAGTTTAAATATTTCAAAAATGACAAAGATAAAAAACAATTTAAAAGTTAATGATTAATGCTTACAACTTTTACTCTTTATTTTAAGCCAATAATGTCGCTAAAAAACTCTACAAAATTCAATAAAGTTCAAATAAATGAAAAACATCAAAATTTTTTTATTAAAAAACGGAAGATCTCGCTGGCAGAATAGTTTGATGTTTTTCTTCTCAAACTCAGCTTCTTCTGCAACGTTTTTATTGCAAAATCTTACCGTACGTCTTGATTAAATGACACAGATTAGTACCTCTTAGCAGAAAGTGGAAGCTGCTGATTTGAAACGCTGATCGCATGTATCGCTTGAACCAAAATGCTTGTAACATTCTAATTCGACTGTTGATACGGTAAGGACTTGAACCGCTGACCGTATGTATCGCGTGTTCGTTGTTAGTGACATCCCGAAGATTAACTTGTGTTCCGAATAGGAGGCTACTCGTATCGCTCGCAGAAAAAAGGCTCCTAGATGTAGTGACTATAGAGTGCTCGGCTGTGATCTCGAAACTGCGAAAATCAAACCGTCAGGTTCTACTGTAAACACAATGTACTCAAAGTACTTTTTTCCCGAGACTCGTTATTTATAAAATGTTGTGCTTATATAGTTCTTTAAAGTCCCTATATCGCTTATTTTTTTATCACTTTTATCAACTATCACCCCATAGAAATCTCGAGCTCATAATCTAATTGTTAATTAGTAATACTAAATTTCAAAAATTCAAACAATTTTGTGTGTTTCATGTTACGTTTTATGGCAGTTTTGGGACAGCTGTCGTTTTTGACCGAGCATTAATCCATTATGAAGTCCTCGTGTAATGACGTAGAGAAGATACCTGTACAGCTTCCGGTTGAATATTAACAATGTCAACACAAAAATGTCTTCGTTTGCAGTTTAAAACACAACGAAAAACAGAGAAATTCAGTTTTAAATACGTTTTTCCTTGTAAATCACTAATTACAGCTAAGGACGTCTTACTGCTGCTACGTAACAGGTACCAGTCCCCTGCAGCTCGATCAAAATTTAAATTCCAAACTTCTTTTGATTAAAAAGCATACTTAGGTGCGAAATGCTTCTTCGGTTATAGCCCTGAGTTCATAGATAACAACAGTTTTCATCTGAAGAATAAAAAAATGCCATATAGGGACTTAAATAATTGTTTCAAATAGGTCCTTATTTTGTTGAAGCAGCGAAACCAGATGTGCAATGGTATGATTTCAAACTTCACTAAATCGAGAGAGCTGAAGTAAACCACTACAATGAAAAAATAATGTTTCACAGGTGGAAGAGCAACAGAGAAAGTACTCTAGTATTCTTAGTAAACTTTTGATCAATCAAAACACAATAGACACTAGCTTTCAAGAAAGTGGGTAGTCATGAAAATGGCGGATCGAGTGATTGTACTATTTATAATCTTAAAAAAATTAAAAATTTCGAAATCTGAGCCTCGTTATTCTTATAAGCTGGATCCTTATAAAAACGTTTGTAGCTGATCGAGTCGAAAAACAGCAGTTTGAACTACTTACAGACAAAGATGCGCGCGCGTCAAGTTAACATGCAGCAGAAAATGCTGACTCTTTGATTGATGATCTGTTACTTAAACATCCAAAAAATATAGAGTAAACCCATATGAACAGTCATAGCGCAGAAAAGACATCAAAAAAGCAAAAAGCAAAACATAGCAAGATTCAAAATATAAGCAACTTCGATTCGGCTCATTGTAAAGAAAACGATGAACGTTGCAACGCTATTTGTGGACCAGCCTGTAAAAATATATAAAAACATGTTGACATTGCATGCTAATAAAATTGAAAATGAATAGTTTATGATACCTAATTAGGAATGTGGCGTGTGCAAACAGAAGGCTATAGTACTGCCACATCAATTCCTTTTTGTATTTTTTCAGTTAAAAAATGTAAGAAAAATGCGTATTTTTGTAAATCTGTTTTATCAACTGTAAAAAATGACCTAAATCACAAAAAGGGCTTCTTTTGAGCCAGCTCATCCCTATTTTAATTCATTACCAATTTCATTTAGAATGTTATGTAAAGTTTTTATTTAATGTAATTATTATTACAACTTTCAAATTTTGTTTTTGTCTGTCAATTAAATACAAGGTGAAAACTACTTGAGTACAAGGAAAAATCTCACAATAGTATCTGCTTAATGTGATACCACTTGTTCGACAGGTAAGATTGGCTGTGATGGCCATGTAATGGCTGTAATATGGAAACTTGACGATATGAAAAGCAACAAGTAAGTAACTAAACCTCCAGTGGATGGCAGATCCTGTACTCCTAAGCCAAGAAAATGGGGAATATATATCTGCCAGAAGGGAGGTAAACCACCAACCTATTGTGACTCAGATTAAAAGTGTTCAAGCCCAGGCACCAAATTGATTTGTCTAGAAGAAGAAAAAGAGGAGTGTCGCCCGCATTTATGATCCTTGCCCAGAGAAATCCAGAATACATGATCTAATGGCAGTCACGAAACGGTATTTGCCAAAGAAATCCACACATCCCTTTCTCTACATTAAAAATGACACTAGATGCTGATAAAATATCACTCGCTAACACCATAAATAGCCCAGTGGCACGCCGAGGGATCTGTGCTTCATTTGCAACTCAAGGTTTATGATAAATCAAACATATGAAAGACCGCCATTTTCAGCAGTACTGCCGTTGGTGCAGTCAGGGTGAAAATAGCCAAGTGACATCAGAGGTATCTTTAACATTAAATAGTACAAGCAATGATAGCCAGGATGTTCCAGGGTAAATTTAATTTACAAATTATTTCCCTTTAATTCCCCAACCTAAACAGCAACCAGTAAGTTTGTATAAGATCGAGGGGAGGGGAAGGGTTGTGAAAGGATCGAGAAAAATCTCTAGTATAGATACCACAAACGTGCTAGTAGCTAAATTGAAGCCGTCGGCTAATATTGGGCACTATGGCCACGTTGGTAGCGGACTTTATCCCTTTAAAAGGGGTGGCCAATGGTCCTTTAAATAGTTTGTGTCTCGCAAAATTTTACTAGAATTTCCTGAGTCTAGCAGTCTCGTTTTTTTTTTTTTTTGCAAGGTTAAGGAAGTCTCGTGGTCTTGATGTTCTCGTTCTTGGCTGTTGACGGATTTGATACCTTGCACAGATTCATTCAACAGCTTTATTAGCTTTTATTACACAACTGAAGGCTTTTATACAAGTGCACGTTTGTATGACTCTAACTTCGTACAAAAGATTACAAAAGTTTTGGGGATATAAACGTCTTGCGCTCGCGTTTCAAATACTTATAAGTCTCGGACTAGCAACGTAAAAGGTCAAAACGTCTCGGGTTCGCAAACACAACAGAAATTTCGCCGTCTCGCATTTATAATATTTTACCATTCGACACCCCTTTTAAACTACAATAAAAATAGTGAGCCTCACTACTAGCAGCCATGGACAGCTGTTTCGTCCTTTTTAGGCCGCATCAGCCTTTGGCTTCGGCAAATAACCCAAACCTCGGCCATGATAATTCTCACTTTTATGCTCAACTTCATCCAATAGCTGTTGATTATTTTTTTTTTCAAAGTGGAAACAATATTTTTGATCACTATAATATACTTTAACAATCTTATAAAAAATAGCGCAATTAATATAGTTTAATGGTAACTGCTTGCTATTATTTCCCCAAGCACACTGTAACATTTGCAGTGGAAAATCAGCCCCAGCTATCCACATATAATTCCACTGGATTTTAAATACATGGTACATGTAGAAAAATAAACTGACAGCAAAGCTAAAACCACAATGAACAACCTTATAATAATAATAAATAATTCATTTTCACGGCGCAAATTCAACTATAAATTCTACAATGAATTCTACAAGAACTCTAACTACATATATATAAACTAAAATTTGAAACAAAAAATTTATATAAAATCTTTTATAATAAGCTTGATTAAAAGAAAAGTTTTAGCCATTTGTTTAAATCTAAAACAATCATTAGTGTTTCTGATAGTTTCCGGTATAGAATATTCCAGAAGGGTGGGGATGCAGCTGCAAACGCTCTGTCACCTAGTGTAGAAAGCGTTTTACATTTTTTTAAAAATATTAAAAAATTTAAAAATTTTTATTTTTAAATTTAAATATTCAAATATTTTTTTAAAAATATTAAAATAGGGGGGCGAGTGCGATAGCAGAAACTTGTGATTTGATCTGAGAATGCTTACAGTGAAGGAGTTCTGATAAGTATTTTGGTCCGAAACCGTGTATAGCCTTAAAAGTAGTGAGTATTATCTTAAAGTCAATCCGGTACTTCACTGGCAGCCAATGTAGTGAAGATAGAATTGGAGAAATGTGACAGAATTTAGGGACCTAGTTCCGAGTTCTAGCTGCCGCGTTTTGGAGTCGCTGTAGTTTTGTAATTGTGCAGGCAGGGAACCTTGACACTTGACACCCTTATATACATTTATAATTACCATAATCACGAAAGCTCTACAAATCACAAGAATAAACAGTTCTAATAAAAGGAAAGTACTTCTCTTTCCACTCCAATTCACTGTCGTTCATTGTTCATTACAAGAGAAAAATATTTCCTATTATATCCCCGAGTACACACAATAAAGCACGCTGCATCATTTACGGTGGAGGTTCAGTTCCAGCTATCCACAATGCACAAGCATAGAATGAACCTAGCCAACAAATCGGCTATCCCGAGGCGTTGCAAAGCGAGCCGCGAAGGAAATGGGGAGAGGGAGGAGGAAGGAGAGCCTGCACGCAACCCATTGAATCACGAGTCCATGCATCGCAGATAGGACGCAACATTTTGATTGGTCTAAAATGTTGGTGACGCGTGTCTTAATCCGGAATACGGCTCAAGTTGAAAAACTCGCATGAGAAGCGAAGTGATCGTGATGAAATTTTTTTCCGCATTTTAAAGCAGGTTTCTCGGAGAAGCTGGGTTTCGAGATCCAGTTGAAGACAGATCAGAAAGCTGTTGTTAGGTTGACTTTCGGATGGTATTGAAGTTAATAATATACCGGTTTCGGCTAATTTTTTAAGGTATTTGTCATGGCTAGTAAAATCACAATTAATGATCATGGGACGGCTATGGTTTATACGAATTTGAATAGCATAACAAAAGAGCTGCCGATATGATTGGCGAATGGGATTGGAGTTCTAGCTGTTTCTTTGACCAAATTTTATTCGTAGGAACTCAATTTCAGGTTCTATTAGGTCGGTGGAAAGTGTGTTAGATTATTAACAAGTTCCTGGGTGAGATGTAATACTCGAATTCCAAGTTAGAGCTCCATCTTTCTTTATTTGCAGTTGTTGTCCATGAAGCTTATGTTATCAAAACGTGGACGGGTAAAAGGTAATTTTATTGGGTTTTCGATTGTTTCTTACAAGAAAAAACAGGATCAAATAAATCATGACACATTTGTTGTATTCCTACAAAAAAACTGTGATATTGTTTTGTAAATCAATAAATCTTGAATCTGTCGATGTCTTGCCGTAAATCGCTGTCTTTGCAATTCAATTCAACTTTATTCTAATTAATTGTGCTACAGCTTTAGTTTAGCTGCTGAATGAGCTTTCAAGTTACTTGTAGTAAAATAAACAACACATGACAATTGAACATTTACTTCTGACGCTTGATGATTGGTTTCTATTTGACCGAATTTAACAGCACGTGGTGGGGGTTGGATTCTAAACACACTAGGTTCCGAGCAGGCTCTTCTTCCCTTTCCCACTTTCACTGTTTATCTTTCCCCCCCCCAAAAAAAATCAGAAGAGCCGGTTTGCAGGCTAGAATAAACCGAGATCAAAATGCGCAAGCATAGAATAAACCGAGATCAAGAATGAAATAAAGTTTAAAGTTGAACGGGATGCTCACTAAACTACAAGAGCTGAAGAGCTGAAAGTAAACATTGTAAGTTGTCCTCAATGTATCTGTTCTTGCTTGTGTAGTCCGCCAATCGCCATGTGCTAAAATTAATCGTTCCGAGACACCGTTTTGAACTGCATGGGTAGCTCCACCTGATCCCAGACTATGGAGACAATAGGCTTTTGGACTAAAGCCAATCTTAAAAAAATATATGATTGATCTGTTACAGTGCCTGAGCATAGGTTAAACATTAATTTTATAAGATATCCTCTGGTATGCTCCTTGGCCAGTAATTTCCCGACCCAAGGCTCCTCTCGATAATTGGGCTCGTACAAGAAACCTCTCAGTTTACGTAACCAGACATGCCGGACCTAGTAATGTGGACATGTTGACCTTCCGTTTGGGCAAATAAAGTATCATATGTGTAGGTCGGAAGGATAATTGCTCCTCACGTAACCCTGCTATATCACTCCAATGCAGAAAGCCTGTAAAGCTCAGTACAATTATTACACACAGTCTGAAGATCAGCATGATTAGCCACTGGCCTTTCTTACAAGTGTGGTAGATGGGGCATTTTCTTCTGCACGGTATGGGCAAGTAAACGCTTAGCAGCATCACGTATTGGTATTACCAAAGGATGCATTTAACGGTCCGTCAAAATTGCTTCGCGATGAGCCCAGGACACTATAGATTATAACTAAAGGTAGACTTGGTGAGTTGGCTTTCATGAACATATCTGCCAGGTACAAAGTCAAATGAGCTCCATCATCTGGGAGACTTAGTAAGCCATGGGAACGAATCCAATTCTGCCACCACTCAAAACCCCTTTGGTACTTATATAGAGAGGAGGGGGCGTGGTTGCAAAGGACAATTCCCGAAATCTTCTGTGCAATCAACCTCAGGTGGGGAGCAATAGCCATGCAAGTCTCCACTACTGTAGTGGGAAGCTCAGATCACATACTTATTTTAATATTTCTGGCGGCACCACCAAGAGTCGAGCATATGAAATGTTAGCCAGAGAGTAATAGCAAACAAGCCTCCCCAACATGATTTAATGATAACATATCACAATACAATCTGATGACAGGTGTGTGAATAGGAATCCACTGAGCAAACATCCTCCACTACTGTATTGGTAAGTTCAGGGCTCAATATGATTTAATGATAATATTTCACACTACAATCCGATGATAGGTATATGGATGGGAAGCCACTGAACAATAGCAATGCAAGTCACCACAACAGTAATGGGAGACTCAGGGCTCAACATTATTTAATGATAACATATCACACTACTATCTGATGACAGGTATATGGATGGGAAGCCACTGAGCAAAAGCAATGCAAGCCTCCACAAATGTAGTGGGACACTCAGGGCTCAACATGATTTAATAATATTAATATATCACACCACAATCTGATGACAGGTATATGGATTGGACGCCACTGAGCAAAAGCAATGCAAGCCTCCACTATTGTTGTGGGAGACAATCTCTTAAAATAAAATGCTGGCCACTGATTAGCTCAGGGCATAAACAAGCTTTTTAATGTTCCACACCACACAGCTCATAGTTTAGACAGCGCGTTGCTATTGCTCTCCTTATTCATGCAAAACAAGTCACTTATACTGAAGCTAGAATTCTATAAGATGGAGTTCTATGGCCAAACAAATCGCTCACAGCTGAGCAATCTAGACACCAATCCACAAAATTCTGAAACACACCAAAGTCATTAAGAAATAATGGACACCATAGGGCTGATGGCCGCTAATGATGATAATAATAATAATAATAATAATAAGAGGAAGAACAACAACAACAACAACAACAGCAACAACAACAACAACAACTTTATTTTGGTGTCAATTTATTTAGCTGGCCAACGGCCTACTAATTGGGGACACCATCTTTACAACTCTAAGGTGGACGGAGACCTTTCACATGACAGACATACACACATAAACACAAAAGTCTCCGGGTGCCGACGATTTAACGTCCTTATCCGAGAAGAGAAGATGCGAAAGTCTAACCGTTTGCAGATGTTAGAGCAAAGGCAGCACTTTCTCCTCAATTATTTCAAGACCCTAAGTGTCGGTCTGGCCGGGAATCAAACCCGAGCCTCCCGCACGATAGACTGGCACGTTACCAACAAGGCTAACCAGGCAGCGGTACAACTAATGTTCCGACCTCACCATTAAGAATCATGTGGTTCAAAACACAGAGACACAAAGGTGGAGTAAGCCAATTATCCTCTCCTCTCCAATCAAGTATGAAAGCATCTACCCTTCACAACCAGGGCAGAACCATTTCGAACAAACACGTAGTAATTTTTTTGAATTCATGCTAGAAAATCTATCCACAGCATGGGGACCCCAAACATTATCCATATATTCAATATTCAAAGTAGTCAGGTAAGGTAATAACAAATTTGGGAGAGATGGGGACAGGCCGGACAAAAGCACCAAATTTTTTGTAGAGCTTCCCTGGGCCATCAGAAACAAATCTGGAAGGGGTGCCAAAATATCGGATCATTGTGCAGGCAAATAGAGGGCGTTTTTCAAAATGGCCGCCAAAATCAAGTAAAATAGCTAAAAATGGGTCAAATTGGTTATTTAAGAGTTCTTATTGTAACAGAATTAGAGAATTTGTCAGTTGTTATGGTTTGTTAAAGGATTATCAATGTCAGAGAATTATAAGAATCATATAATAGAGGGCGCTTTTCAATATGGCTTTCAAAATTTACTTAGAAATAAAGTCATGGATGTTACATTGCTTCAGTGTCACTAATTTATTTATTTATTGTTTTTGTATAATAAGTATTTTCAATGATGAACAACGTGATCAGTAACCTGGTTTAATAATAAAATAACAATAAATTGTAACATTGGTTCCTTCCTAGTTACGCGACGGGTTGTACACTGTAGGTGCACTAGACAACATTGACCACAATCCATAAAGTGTCATAGCCAAAGATTCTTTCCATGGCACAACAATCATCCTATTTCAGTCTCCAACCAAGAACAACACCCGTCACAGTCAGAATGTAATTAGTGTATCTTCATCTACACAGAAGAACCACATGCTACCTGACCAGTACACAGCTATTCAAGCAGTTACCTTCACCAAAAAAAATGTGTCTGTTCCCGAAGTTCCATATACCATCGAAACAGCAGAGGGTCATCTACAGGAAGTACAGGTCAAAGAGAAACAATGACTGGAGCATGCTCTGCATCTACTAGAAAAGCAAGAACTGGTCAAGGGTGACACCGTTGCCTGATCAGCTTTCCATGCATCTCTACAAACCAGTTTTAACCAGCAGGAGAGAGCTCTCACCCAGCTCTTGCCTATTTTCAGTGAGAAGGCAGCAACAGTAGCCGTGATCAAATATGGAATGAGTATGTTACGCAAGCTACAGAATTCCTCAATCCCGGCCAGATACCATTTATTGCAATGGATGCACCTCGTTTTACCCTTGACAAATTTGTTCAGTGGAATTGGCGTGCTACCCATGGAGAAGACAAGTACACCGTCATGTTTGGAGGCCTTCATATTGAAATGGCAATGTAGAAAACATTTGGTGACTACTTAGATGGTTCTGGATAGACTACAGCACTTACAAATGCAGATGTTGCTTCAACAGGTACCGCTGATTCCTTTCTGAAGGCTTCCCATCTTACTAGTACTAGACATGTCCACCAAGTCGGTGCACTGGCTTTATCTAACCTTCAAGAAAACGCATTCATCCAGACAGCAGGTCCTCACAGTGATGAAGCTAGAATAACATGGAGACATGACATGCTTACCAACACCCCAACTTTCCAGTACTGGGATACCATACTAAACATGGAGATCATGAGTCTAATATTTGTCAGAGCCCATCGTGAAGAAAACTTCCCTCTCTATGTAGAAGTGATCAAGGCTATTGTCCCATAGTTCTTCACCCTCGACCACCAGAACTACGCTCGATGGATTCCAATTCATATCGGTGACATGGAAAGCCTTCCTCCGTCTATTCGTGCAGAATTTGAAGAGTACGGCCACTGGACAGTTCAGAAGACACCAAATAGATTCTCATCAATGCCAATAGACCAGGCGCATGAGCAGAATAACATCCTTGTGAAGGGTTCAGGTGGTGCTGTTGGTCTAATCCAAAATCTGTCAGCTTTTAGGAAGTGGATGGTAGCAGGACCAGAGCAAGCTCGGCTCCTAAAAGAGTTTGAAATTGAGTACAGCCTTTTAACTGATGACGATATGTTACACCGCAAAGAAGGTCTGGCAACACAGAAAACCCTCCAATAGCAAGCACTTGCTTTAAGTCAAAGCATCTGTGATATGGGAAATCCATTCCTAGATGATGGCTCTGAACTCCTTGCCCTGGACACCCGCAATATCAAAGATGATACTGTAGTCTGCACAGTACGTTCCATCGATGCCTTGGGAAAGCAACAGCACAGCAATTTCCACAAGGCTGTTATCATAGACTGCAATAAGTCCATCCATGAGCCAATCAAGAAAAACTTTACTTGCTCTGTTCAAATCTCCCTCACGGAAAAAATCAACGAAGCATTCAGCGAAGATTTCAATGCTGAAAGATGTTGCACTTTTCTGCCGGCTATATATCATGATACAGCACAGAGATGGTGACATGAGCAAGTTCTTTCAACACGAGAATCACCCATCTCCTCCCTCAATATCTGAAGGTGGCGAGCTTTATCTTCCCAAAAGCAAAATGAATCTGATTTACTCTCGAAGTTGGAACAGAAAAATCAGAAAGATCCTCCAACTACCTATGATGTTAAAGTTCTCGATGGAGCTGCCATAGTACATCTGCTTTCCACAGCTTATACATGCACATTTGAGGAATATGCTGATTATGTATTCGTACGCCAACTTGTCTGACAGCTAGAGAATTCTGACAGAGTTGACGTAGTATGGGACACCTACATAACTAACAGCATCAAAGAGTCGACCCGCAAGACAAGAGGTAGTGGAATTCGTCGATAAGTTGAAGGTCGGACTAAGATACCAGGGAATTGGAAAGATTTATGTAGGTGTCCCATATCGTTCTATACGTCAAAAGTAAGCCATCTCAAAGAAACCAAGCCCAGCCAGTGGTGGAATGCAGTCAAGCGCATTTCCGGCATGACTCCTGCTTCCGGCGTCAACTCTCTGTTATCCACCCTCCAGTTTGAGGGCGTCGACAGTCTCTCCCAACACGAAGTAACCAACTTGATTAACAATGCGTTTATAGAACCAATGATATCATTCAAAAAAACTCGAGTTCTCTCCATGTTGCCATGACAATCCCAATCCGCTGATCTTATCCCAATCGGCAGTGTTATCTTCCTTAAATAAGCTAAACCCTCAGAAGGCGAAAATTCTAATCTGCCCAGCAACTACTGGTTTAAACAGTAGTTTCGCCAAAATGAGATGCCCTTCATCCTAGAATATAACCGACGTTGTACCAATTCCCAAGCAAAAGTCCGTTACCAACGTTAACATTCGTGCGATATCTTTCATTCCACAGTATCCAAACTAGCGGAAGACTTTGTCGTAAGTCAAGACGAAGGTCCAGCTGTGTTGGAGGTGATCGACCCCAATCAGTTCGGGAGGATTCCCAAGTGTTCTACTCTGTACGCTGACATCCATGTTCAACCTGTGGACAAAGGCCACTGATGGTACAGGCTCTGTCATTAGGTTAGTGCTCTTTGATTATAGGAAGGCCTTTGAGATCATTGATCAAAATCTACTTGTTCGAAAGGTCTTCAGCCTGTCCATTCCTTATTCCATCGCTTGCCGGGTAGCTGACTTTTTGACGCATAGACAACAACGTGTGAAATTACCAGCTGATTGTTTCTCCGAATGGGGCCCAGTTCCTACCGGGGTTCCGCAGGGCACAAAACTTGGACCCTGGCTATTCGTCGTGATGACTAATGATCTTAAAGTCTCCAGTGCACATTCTTGGAAGTACGTTGACGACACTACAGTGGCGGAGATCGTGCCTTGTAATACCCAGGGAAACATTGAAGACGCTGTTAAAGAGATAGTGGTCTGGTCGCGCAAGTAAAATATGTAGCTCAACGCTCACAAATGCAAGGAACTGATTATTGATTTTAAGAGGAATAAGCACTCCTTCAGTCCGTTGACTGTTGATGGATATGAACTGTCAGTTATAAATAGTGCAAAGATTTTAGGAGTAACAATTTCAAACGATCTCAAGTGGAATGAAACATGTAACCAAGTCTATCAAAAAATGTAATAAACAGTTGTATTTTTTCATCCTCCTAAAGAGAGCGGGTGTCTGCCGTAAGGATATTGTCAAATTTTATAGACTGTTATTGGACTTGTATTAGATTATTTCTCACCTATTTTCCACCATAGTTTACCAGAATACTTAAGTGAGGACCATGAGCGAGTCCAAAAGAGAGCGCTTTTCATAATATCACCTGAACAATCTTACAATCAATGCTTAGATAATTTTGGACTCAGCACGTTACGGAACCGGCGCAATTATCAATGCGCAAAGTTATTCAACAGCATGTCGTCAAGTCAGCACTGCATGCCTCTCACATCTTCTACCTCCAAAGCATTATGGACCTTATAACTACCGTAACAATCGGGTTTACGAGCTGCCACTATTCCGTATTAATCGGTTCAAACACTCTTTTATTCCCGCCATGTGCAGCCAATGTTTTTATTCTCCCTCATCATAAATTTCACTTTACTAATAACATTCGTTTTTTTTTCATTCTTTAATACATACTTTTTTTATATAGTTTTGCTTAGGACATTGTAAATATTTAAATTAATTTTCATATTGTAAATAATTATGCAATTCAGCCCTTTAGGTGCGATATAATTACAAATAAAACTATCTATCTTGGACTCCAACCAGTCCTATTACCATTATAAATCTCTCGAGAAACTTGCTGTGGTTAATAAAACAATAATAAATAATAAATATTTTATTTAGGTGTCAAGTCTTCAAGCTGGCCAAAGGCCTTCTAATTGGGGACACCATCTTTACAGTCTAAGGTGGACGGAGACTTCTCACATGACAGACACACACATAAACACAAGGGCCTACAGTTTAAAGTTCTTATCCGAAAAGGCGTCAAAACCTAACCATTTGCAGATGTTAGAGCAAAGGCAGCACCTTCTCCTCAATTATTTCAAGACCCTGAGTGTTGGTCCAGCCTGGAAACAAACACAAGCCTCCCACATCATAGACTGGCACTTTACCAAATAGGCTAAAAAGACAGCGGTATGAACTTACATTCTTGGTGCCTTTGGGTATTGTCTGGTATGTGGGAGTTCCTGAAGAGTTTTACAGTCCAGTACTCTGAAAAGCAACGAATATAACAGACGATTATGAATTGAAAAGTATAAATGAAGTATTTTTACGGCAAATCTCAAAGATTAATTAATCATACTAATAATAAAAGAATAATAAAAACTATTGCTAAAAAATGAAGCAATAAAATGACTTGTTTTCCTATTGTGATATTTATCATAAACCTAGACTTGAATTTTTAAAATTTTTCTGATTTGTTGACAAAGCAACATTTTTGGGTGAAATTGACACAAAGCCTTTTTAAACTTTGCAGTTTTGTAACAAGAAAGTGACATGAAAGAAAGGCATCGTACGCATATTTCCATTCCTGTATTCGCTCCATGGCCACCAGCAACAAAACAACAATTGAAATGCTGTGCGGATCAAGCAAATGAGCACAACCCATTTAACTTCTCGTTTATAGAAAAATTGTCATAACATCATACTCTCATGATCCGGTGCTTAATATAAGCGGGGTCTTAACATCCGGGAGGGTCGAAACATTTCTCAATGGGGGGGGTGGGAACTCACAATAAAGAACAAAAGAGTGATGGCGATTAAGGTGTAAAATATGCTTTTAAAGTATGAGCCATGAAGCAGAAGAAAAGTAAGGAAAAAAATCAACTAGTCAAACAAGTTCTCAAATATGTTTGGAATGTTTTCGAATTATTCCTTTTTATTATACGATACGTTCACCAAACCGTACAATAACCCCAAAAGACAACGACGAATATCACACGATATTGGACACTTTGAGACCCGGTTTAACCGGTTTTTGT
>JAOBAY020094935.1:0-28565 GCA_025331085.2 Zoanthus sociatus | reverse complement strand
GACAAATTCTGAAGTTTTTATTGTTAAGAAAATTAAAATTTTTGACTTTAAAAAATCTAGCATGTAAAGGGTTAAAATTAGGGGAAGCAGAATTAGTAGTGAGGGTTAATATAAAATGATAAAGTTACACCTCCTCCTCTCCAAGGGTTGGCAGTTAAAACCTTCCTTCATAATAATATATTTCCCATTTTGCATTGAAGACTGTTTCAGTGAAGTTAAGTAGTATTGATACCTCATTGTCTTTGGTTTAAACTGATTGTGTTGATTTGTTTTTCAGGTTTTGAATGTGACCCTTCAAGTTTTACCAAATGGATAAAAAAGCTACTGTTACTGGACAATTCTCAATAAAAGAATTGTGTGATAAAATCCAAAATATTCTCGAAAACAGTAATTCAGGAATATTTTTGGACCAATTACTTATCTGCTGAACCCAGTTAGATATGAGCTGTAAGGATGGAGTGCATTATGACTACTTTTAAAGTTCTGAAATGTGTGCTAGCTGTTTAAAGAAAGTGACAACACCGATAATGTGTTGATAAACCACTCATGGGATGCAAACATCAATGTACAGTACCAGGTCTTCACCTTATCGTGCTGTTTGGTGCTAAATTAAAGATGAAAGAGTATAGTTTTGTTTTTGGTCAGTTATGCGAGAGTAGCCTTACCCCCTGCAGGTTTAAAACACAGATTAAAGGTCATAGGTCATGGGCAAAGGGTATAGTAGCAGAGGTCACGGATTACTGACAACTGATATTCAATTCTTTACTTTCATGATATAAAACAAAACGTTACTTTTCAAGACTCAGAAACTTTGGCTTTGTACCCCAGTAAGAAACTCGGTGGCACGTATGCTGGAGATGGTTAAAGAGTAGATAACTAAAAATTTTAGATTAAAGAAATCACAAATTGCCTGCCAGATTTGTTTTAGCACTCTGGTGCTCTTCTAGATATTAATTTTACAGCCGGTCTTGCAAATTTTGTGTAAGAAAAAGCGTAAAGATAAGCTTAAAGAGAATTTTGATTACTGCGCTTCTTTTTGATGTTTAAAATTCATAAAACCCCAGGAATTGCTAGAAGTGGCGAGATAGAGGCGTGAGGTTGGACTCTCACAGAGAAAAAATGATTAACCTCCTCTCCAATTAAGATTCTGTGCACGATAGTTCTAAGTAAGACAGTACCATAAGTTTATTAATCATATATTTTTGCAAGACCTCTTAGTTTTCTTGTATGAAAAACTTGTAATATGATTGGTTAGAACTTGCTCACGACATACTTGACACTGTTATAGCATTTTCATGACAATATTTGTAATATTGTGTACTACGCTAGAAAGGTTCGTTGATGACTTACATTTGGTTTGTCCTAAAAGATAATATCATCTATGAAAATGCGTCCTTGTACCAAATGGTTACCATTAATTACTGGTAATTTCAGCGCATTTGCAGCCGTTCGCATTTTTAGTGCACGATATTGATGCCTCTTACGCCCCTTTGAGTGCACGATATTGATGCCTCTTACGGCCCTTTGAGTGCACGATATTGATTCCTCTTACGCCCCTTTGAGCGTATCATCAGTGAAGAACATTTGAACAATGAACCTCTAAGGTCGGCTCCCATGACCAGCGTATCGAATGGATTTTTCGCCTGTAAAGAACATTTGAAGAAGTGAAATAATTTAACAGAGCTACTGGCACTGTAGTCAGCCCCTATGTTCAGCTTACCTAAATTCTAATTTCGTCTCTAAAACTCACTACCGAGGTGAAAAGTTTCCTATCTTGACTATTCCCAAACTGTTAACAAATTGTTCTAAACATTAACGCTTGATTTGTCAAAAAATTCAAAGTAATCTTTTCTAAAAAATTAAATGTCTTTAAAATTTAATGTAGTATGTTTTACGCACGCACAAGACTCAAAGGAGCAACGTAAAATGTGTGACGCAAATGCACGATAACTTTCGCCACACCATAAGCTAACGACCTTTCATGATATCAATGGCAATTTGTAAAATCATTTTCTCTAGCTTGAAAATGTTTGCTGTTGGCAATTTGATTGGCAATTTGCGTGATAATTGAACTTGGAATTTTAAGAGATAATAAGCGGTCTGTAAATGGTAATAAACCGCTGCAAAACGCAACTCGCGAGTTCAAATCATAGTTTACAAAAATACCTCTCAAACTTTCATAAATTTGATCTATTTGGCCAAACACAAAAAATTCCCAGTTTCTCATCAGCACCCGCATTGCTAAAAACCGACCGCATCAGCATTTCTTTTAGTTTTTTCAATCTTGCCAACTTGTTCATCCTGCTCATTGTAATCAATATATTTGTGACGTATTTTATAGGTAATAAATACCTGTAAAAATCTTTTCGGTCATCGTGTCAACCACCGACGACGGTAATTGCTTTCCTGCCCTCACCGTCATCAAAAAACGCTGCCTCATTTACTTTTCAGAAATTAAAATTCTGGTGAGATGTACCGTGGGGAATTTTGATTATTTTACCTTAGTTATAAAACTTCAGTTTAAAATAGGTCCAGCCAAGACCCAAAGATAAAAGGGATAACTAAGTGCACACCAGGAATGTTTGTAACTGTTTTCTACATGCGATTGACCGTTGATGCTTAATTCATTTTTTACATTTATGTATGTAGTTTGACTATAATAGTGTTGCGATTATAGGGACTAAGGATATAAGGGCGTCTCGGATAAGGACGTTAAACCGTAGGTCCGGTCTCTCGACACTCTATTGAGGGACTTACAAGAACCTACACATTTGTCGAAAAGAGCAGGGCAGTCGGTGTTGTGGTCTGTCTTCAACACTGAGGGCATTTACTGTAATTAATATATGTGAGTCGCTGAATTGCGGACTATCCAAGACCCTCAACTGTTGAAAACTGTATTTATTTGTGATGCGCATTTGATCATATCCATATGGAAAATGCGCAATATAAATATTAGATATTATTATTATTATTATTGCGAAAAAAGATATTCGATAATCTTTATGTTAAAACAAACAGAACAAGACTGAGTTAAACTAACGCTCTTCCGAATGTAATGTAGATTTTACAATGAAAGGATTATGGTTCTTTAAATAGCGGTTTTGCAGTTCAACGGTTTTGAGTATTTTGCTTTGAGCAACACGATATCATCTTAGAAACAACAAGTACATAGATTCGAGAACGTCGCTGCCTTTTTGCTTAACAAGTTTTCTAAAGGTTTAAACTCCAATCTCGTGTGTTTCTTTGCTTTATGAATTTGTATGCTAATAAAGGCGATTTTAAACTATGACGTCAACAATATACAAACATTTCGCCGGTACCAATTTTGATATTTTGGTCTTGTAATCTAAACTCCTAAAACTCTTTACCGTTATGCAATTGATCATTAATGTAAATATTTGACCTAAAATAAAACTGCTAATTTTATACACATTCAAAAGAGTATTGCTTTTAAAAAGAACTAGACATTAATAGAGTTGGAGGCATACAAACAACTTCTGACTATTCCCTGAACTGATTTTATTATTCTCAGAAAACGATAATTTCGATAAATGAAATTATAGTTTATTTAGATTTTAAAACCCTATTTTAAAAATTTGTACAGTAGATATCTAGGAGGGCGAAACATTTCGATGACAACTCGTTGATAACCCTTTCCCCTTTAATCTATGCCGGCGTGAATATTTTTGGCCATGGAAACTCTAATGATATCAATTTTTAGCGTAAATCTAAAACTCTAACTATATACATAATTGAAAAGAATGTTTTTATAAAAGAAGATTATAGTAACAGAGTTGTATCTAATTCTAGAATTTCCTGTTATTGGCGTCATTATTGATTTTTATTTGATCAAAATGCAGGCAATTACCACTAACTTGTTCCAGTATAAATAAGCGGTCGAAAAAACAGCTGCTTTTTGTTTTAGTATTAATCTGTTTGTTTCCTTGTTTGCACGAAAATAAAAAATTAGTGTAACTTAACTAACCGTAAAGTGGTTCACTGCTAAGTTAGCTTCCTTTGTCAAATGTTGATGCCTCCGTACAGTCAAGGGGTTGATGTGCATCTGCAAAAACTACTATGAACACTTTTATTGTGATGTTTGCTGAAATCAGTGTTTTCGACTCAATTGTGGTAAAAAGATTCAATTCACACAGTTTGGGTATTCAAGCATTTAATTCTAAAAGTGAAAGTTTTCACTTCAGTTAGACAGGCAATTTTTCACAGCTGTTTCCACAGTATCTATATATATTAATGCTCGTTTTCAATATTTTTCTTTCGGAACGCTTTTTTTTTCTTTTGAGATATCATAAACTCTTCTTCAGTTTTGTACTTTTTTGCGTAGTGCGCAGGTTCTCTATGTTTTATACATACTCTGATAAAACATGGGTTTTTAATTTAGGGTACCGAAATATATTACAAAACTGTATAAAATAGGCTACGAGATTATTTTCAATCATTATGTGACTAAAATGAAATGCAATGAAAAAAAAATGGAATTTTTTTCTACTTCGCTCTTATCCGAGAAGGAAAATTTTCATTGTTGGTTACCAACCACAACAGTTTTCAGTTCTCAAATTACCACGCATTTATAACGGTATAGCTGAATTACTTATGTATATAGCACTAAGTACCATGCAATATTTCGTGTTCTTCGTTAACATTCACCTTTACGAAATCAATATAAATCCTTCTCTGAATGAGGTCCATTCTTGTTATTGTGACTCTAATTAACTCACGCACGAAAAAAACAATAAATAGCACGGATTTTGTAGATCAGGCCACAAAGTAATATAACACAAAAAAAGAATCAAAACTGAAGATAAACTCCAAGAAACTCAATAACTTGCATTATTATGAGGTACGGCTTTATATTATGCTTTTAGTCTTCAAACTGGAAGCGTTTGCTGTTTTCAATATTATTTTTAAATTATTTTGCAACTTAATGCAATAAAATTAAAGGTTGAAATTTCGTAGAGTTTACATGCCAGAGGCCGACGCTTCAAGAGTTGGCAAATATTTTTTAAAACAGGTTTCAACAAGTTGTTCATGACTAACTTTACGGAAGTAGATCGAATGGTTGCATGAGTGGGATGAGGGGATGCCATCGAACCGTACCACCTTGCTGGGTCGGAACACAATCTTTTTGAGATTTGTCCTGGATATTCCCCACTTCTTAACCCAAACCTTCTACAGTTATTATAAAAATATTCTGTATTCTTTGAGTTTTTCAGTCGA
Organism: Zoanthus sociatus; assembly: GCA_025331085.2. Classification (NCBI taxonomy): domain Eukaryota; kingdom Metazoa; phylum Cnidaria; class Anthozoa; order Zoantharia; family Zoanthidae; genus Zoanthus; species Zoanthus sociatus. The sequence goes on along the minus strand of JAOBAY020094935.1, from coordinate 23,330 downwards.
TTATCAATATAATATAAGATAATTCACTTTTTCGTTCGAGGAAATGAAAAACGTTTGATATATAAATAATATGTATGCATGAAACGGGAAAAAACATTGGTGAAGAGTTGTTTTCGCACTCACTCAAAAAGAAGAAAAAGCGGTTGTCGTAAAGGTTCGTAAAGGCGTTCGATTCAACGTCGATTGCTTGTCACAAAGTAAAATCTTACATGTTAATTCGATCTCTAGATCTTTCAACTCGCGTGTTATTTTTAAAAATATCTATTCGTCAATCAAAAAATTTAAGTTAAAAAAATCAATTTTCAAAAAGAAGTTAAAAATCCTCTTATAGTAGTTACGGATATGTGTTAATTTATTTATAAAAATCAATACTTCCACCCCAATTATGACTATCAACAACCTCTAATGTCCTATAGTTCAGTATGTATAGTGGAACATATCAATTAGAAATTTGTTATTTTTCAATGAAATTAATTATTACAATCCTGTATCTATTTATAAAAACTGACAACCATTCTCTAATGTAATTTATAATTGTAAAATTTCGTTTTTATAACTAGTGCAGAAATGGCAGTCCAAATATCACAAACCTCAGTTTTGGTTTTTTTTGGTCTTTCTTTCCCTTTAAAAAATCAATATGTTTTTATTAGATAAGGTTTTACCTTAAAATTTAAAAAAAGAGTTTATTGTTTTACGTTTACTATATTATATCTATCTCTTTTGTTCTTGACATAAATATTCTATAGATAAATATTCTCCTTTTGTCTTCAAGATATAAGACTATACTGATGTTTGCAACTAAATAAGTTAAAAAGAAGTTTAGTTTTTGCTCTATTTGTTACTAGTCTTGCTTGATGTAACGTGAGTGCAGTCTTTAGAGACAAAAGTACGAGTCTGAAAGACGAGTTCAGTGTGGCTAGAACGACGGAAGTAGGAGTCAAGAGACGAGAGTAGGGGTTTGAAAGAGGGAATTAGTGGCCACAGAGACGGATGTAGGAGTCAGAGAGACGAGAGTAGGAGTCTGAAAGAGGAAAACAGTAGCCGCAGAGACGGGTGTAGGAGTCAGAGAGACGAGAGTAGGAGTCTGAAAGAGGAAAACAGTAGCCGCAGAGACGGATGTAGGAGTCAGAGAGACGAGAGTAGGAGTCTGAAAGAGGAAATTACTGGCCGCAGAGACGGGTGTAAGAGTCAGAGAGACGAGAGTAGGAGTCTGAAAGAGGGAATTACTGGCCGTAGAGACGGGTGTAGGAGTCAGAGAGACGAGAGTAGGAGTCTGAAAAAGGGAATTACTGGCCGTAGAGACGGGTGTAGGAGTCAGAGTCAGAAAGACGAGAGTAGGAACCTGAAAAACGGGAATAGTGGTTTGAGAAACCGGTGTCTATAGGAGTCAAAAAGACAAAAGTAGAAGTATGAAAGAAAGACTGGAATCGTAGCTAAAGAAGCGGAAGTAGGAGTCAGAGAGACGAGAGTTGTGGCTAAAGAGACGGGTGTTGGAATCGAATAGACGAGAGTAAGTGTCTGAAAGATAGGAGTCGTGCCTGGAGAGAGGAGTAAAGGAGTCAAAAAGACGAGAAAAGGTGTTTGAAGGACGAGAATATTGAGAATAGTTGCTAGAAAGACAGGATCATAGGAACGAGTGTAGAAATCTAAAAGATGGGAATAGTGGCTGGAGTGACGGATAAGGAGTATGAACAAACAAATTACCATCAAATGCTTTTATTTTGATCCGTTTTAACTATACGTAAATATCATCTACCATTATAGGTCTTTAGCAAGAGCACATTTTGGAAGCCATGTCTTAAAATTGAGTCGGTCTTCATTTTATCAAAGACTACTGCACAGTCCTTCCATATTAAGTGTTGCCACGGGCAACCCGCCATTTAAAGTAACGCAACAGGAGGCTCAAATGATTGCTGAACGTTGTCCGAAAATACAAAACTTGCGGCCGCTACTAGAGATGATCTATACCAAAACAGGCATAGAGACGAGGTACTTGTCGACCCCCCGCGATGATGGACTGCTTGAGCCTTTGTCTCAAAGCAGTAATGGGAAGTGTTCCACTGGCAATGAGAAAACAGAACTAATGTTTCCTCAAGATGGTAGTTTTAACGTTCCCTTGAATAAACGGCTTGAAAAGTTTGAGGAAATTGGCACAAAGTTAGCAACGAGTGTGGCTGAAAAAGCAATTCACGACTCAGGGAGTACCCCTGAAGAGATGGACAAAATTATTGTCGTGTCTAGTTCAGGATTTCTAGCTCCCGGCATAGATTGTAATCTCGTGAAGAATTTAAAACTAGGAAACAACACCGATCGAACTTTTGTTGGTTTCATGGGCTGTGGCGGGGCAATCAATGGTTTGAGAGCCGCCAGTGACTTTGTGTTGGCAAATGTTGGAAAGAAAGCATTACTGGTTTGTTTAGAGCTTCACTCATTGCACGCATTTTACGAGGATAGTCTGGACAGCATTATCTCCCACGCGCTTTTTGGTGATGGTTGTGCGGCCGCTGTACTTGGAGCGGTGAACGAAAATGAAGCGCCAAGCGGAACTCTAGTGATCGCAGACCGCCACACTTTGTTAGCGGATAACGCCAAAGAAGCGGTGAAAATCACATATGGGCCTCAAGGTATGATAAGTTCCCTCTCGAAAGAACTACCAACGCATGTGAGCGACAACATCCATTCATTTGTGGACACTTTATTGAGTCGAAATAGCCTTAAACAAAAAGATATCGATTTCTGGGGGATTCATCCAGGAGGTGGTCCCATTTTAAAGGCCGTGCAAAGGGGCTTGGGTTTAAGCAAGGAAGATGTTCCCGATTCATGGGCCGTTCTAAGGGAGTTTGGTAATATGGCGAGTCCAACCGTAATGTTTGTATTACAAAGAATTCTAAGGAGGCATAAAGAAATGGTAAATGAGGGAAAAGATGGACTCAAACACGGAATTGCTGTGGCGTTTTCGCCTGGTGTGAGCATCGAAGGACTTTTTATGAAATTGCTCTAACCACAGTTACAATGCAATGAATGAACTATTGTCTGGAGACTAAGACAGATTGAACAAAATTACTTCAGTGACTGAAATATCTTATTTTTCTTAATTGCTTACTATGTAACTTTTCGTTCACTCTTATTCATAGAAACTTGGAAGTGTGAAATGCGCATAAAATTAAAACATGCTTAGAGCATAACCAAGGCCGACCAAGGGTACTTAATTTGTACAGGGCAAAAAATTAAGGTCCCTCGGCTAATGGTCGTAAGTGCAACATCACCTTTAGTGTTAATGAGAAACTATCTCGAGAAAATTAAAGTTGGTATAAAGTTATATCTAGTTATGTCATGCTTAATACAAACCTCTGGTAACTGGTAACTTTATTCTAACACGGGGCACAACTATAGAATACTCCGCACAGAAAGTTATATACTGTGGATAGCCTACGTGCCTACGCAGATTTATTCCTATAGCAATTTATCTACGCGCCTACGCCTACTATATTTATATAATTATACATATATAAAAATGTATATTGCAGTGAAGTATTATTTTGTTTAATTAAACAGTGATTTATGAAAATCTCATTGAGAGACCGCGAGAAACTGTTAACACTATAGAACTTTCTCATTGTGGATAATTTATGGATTCACGGACTAGTGTTAATTATTGTAAATACGAGAATTATCATTGGATTAGCAAAGTAACAAAGGTTTAACAACTAGCTAAAGAAGCTTTTCAGGGTAGTATAAACCAAAAAGTTCTACTAATATTACATGAAAGTGTAGGGGATAATTTCCGTATTGGGGTGTACTTATTTATGCGTGCAGTTTTATCGTGTATAAATCTATTAGTTAGGGTCTGGGTAAGGTTTAGTTTGTTTGATTTAGCAATAGTGCCCCCCAATACGGAAATTTTACCAAGTGTAAAGCGTTTAATTAATTCGTAGGCCTTGTAGGAGCGTAGGTTTTGTAGGCGAGTACGCTTCGTAGGCGAGTAGGCTTTGTAGGCGAGTACGCTTCGTAGGCGCGTGGGCTTTTTAGGAGCGTAGGCTTTGTAGGCGAGTACGCTTCGTAGGCGAGTGGGCTTTGTAGGAGCGTAGGCTTTGTAGGCGAGTACGCTTCGTAGGCGAGTTGGCTTTGTAGGCGCGTAGGCTTTGTAGGAGAGTAGGCTTTCTAGGCGCGTGCCTATGTAATAGATAAAAACGCATTTGGATTCGACAGAAGCAACTGACACCGTAGGCTCGGTGAGTTTTAAAGGAAGTGTTTCCAATTTGCGGGGTATTCTATAGTTATTCCTAACACGGTTCAAACATTAGGGCCCGGTTGTTCAAAAGACAATTAGCGCTAACAAGGAGCCCAGAAGTAGGAGCGAGCAACCCCCATATATACTAGATCTATCTCACGGCGTTTTCACGGACTGGTTTATTTTTAGATCGCTATTCGCGGGAAATTTCAAAAGAAGTTCCGGTCACGGAGGAATCAGACAGATGCATACAAACTTCCGGTGACGTAATTGATTAAGTATGGACGCATGTGATTGGTCTGAATTCGCGACAACTGAACTAAAAATAAGTCGGTTCATGAAAACGTCGTGACTTAAGAACATGGAAGTTGCTCGCTCCTACTTATGGGCTCCTGCGCTAACTTAAGGTCAAACATGTTTTTGTTTCTAACCTTACAGAGACAGATTTGGTCTGTAAATTTGTTGTTAACAAGTTTTTCCCTGCGAAAACCTGAGCAGTACTTTATATAAGAACTGTAATCTTTTCCTTAGAGAAACTGTTGCTGCCATAATATTTGCTTGACCCAGAGTTAAGTTTAACCAACCTTGAACAACCCGGCGCAGGACTTTAAAAAAAAAGGAATTTTGTATAAGAAATGAAATTTTATAATAATGCTAACTATGCTACAATAGTTTATTATAATACTAACTACTGCTAAACCAGATTACAAAAGATATAAGTATAACCGTGTTGTACATGCGTGCTTGTTATAGCACAGCTACTAAATAGGGCACTATGGCTTCGCGGGTCAGAGGGACTAAGCCCGTACTAAAACACTTAAAAAGAGAGTAAGCCTGAATGTTAGCAGCCGTACGCGTGGACAGCTGTGTCAGACCTTATTGGGCCTCATCAGCACGATACAGCTAACAAACAGGCTCATTATTTTTTTAAAGGGTTTCAACAACAACAACAACAACAAGAAAAAGAAGCCTTATCTACTCTCACTCCAGACAGCGATACAAAGGCAAATAGAAAGTATAAATTACACGAGTGTCGGAACTCCAGTAGTAGTAAAAACTAATCGGGTCCCAATGGAAAACCAATTGGCAATCTAAAACAACAATGTCTCTCTCGCTGACAACAAAAAAATCGAATGAAACAATTCATTTAGATCATTTCATGATCTTTCACAGTGCCAGTCTATTGTGCGGGAGGCTCGGGTTCGATTCCCGACCAGTCCAACACGTGCACTCAGTGTCTTAAAATAATTGAGGAGAAAGTGCTGTCTTTGCTCTAACATCTGCAAACGGTTAGACTTTCGCGTCTTCTCGAATAAGTATGTTCAACCGTAGGCCCTAGGAGACTTTTGTGTTTATGTGTGTATGTCTGTCTTACGAAAAAGTCTCCGTCCACCTTTGAAAGGTAGGATGGTGCCCCCAATTAGTAGGCTTTTGGCCGGCTAAATAAGACTTGAAACCTATATAAAGTCTTTATTATTCATTATTATTCTGCGCTCTGTCGCTTTGCTTCGACGCGCAGAAAACGTTTATATTATATATTTTCCATAAAATACAACGGGTGTATGAGTAGACGCGTACCAGTTTATTGGAGACGGATAATGTACAAATTGTTACACATAGTAAATAATTAGCTGATGCGTAGTTGAACTGGTCAGGTCAAGTGAATGTTAATTACAACATATTGAATATATATTCACATTGAATAATCCCGAGGTATTGCGCAAAGCGTGGGATTCCTAAAAGTATCGTCGAGCACCCCTACCCACTTTTCAGGGGAGGCCTTCCCCCCGGGGTCGGAGCTCAAATTCTTTTTTTCACTACGATGTAAAACTTATCTATTTGTAAAACAATTTATTTAAAGCAGCTTAAAAAGCAAAGAAATTTAAGTTCATTTTCTGGGGACTGAATCGGTTTTTCTAAAAGAAAGTGAGGTAGAAATATTCTAAATTTAAGAACATGCTCGAACATACCAGGAGCTGAAGTTTGTTGAATTTTGTAATTTGTTTGTAAGTATATAAAACTTGTGAAATGAAGTGTTATTAATTGCCATACTACGGATCAACTTTTAAGTTTTATAAGTTTTGATAAGGTAGTCTCACCGTCTAAACCAAGTAGATCTTCTTCGGCAGGTTAACAAGTTTCTTAATTTTTTATGTAAGAAAATATGTCGCGAGGCACTGTTAAATTTTGCAGTTTAACTATAATTAAATTGTGGTCATGATACATGTATATATAATTGACATGCAAATGGCGTTTGTTGAGAATAAAAATATCATACTAGGTTTTACGGCAAAAAATATAATAAGTACATTCCCAAATGCTAAATCAATTTTAATTCCCTTAGTTTTGCTGTTATCATCTTTTATCTAACTCTAAGGCCGGACCTTCAAACGTATCAATCTCGAACTCTTTAGACTTTTTTTAGTAAGATCATGCAGTGTGAAATGAAAACATTCTCTGCTCGTTTTGTTGCAATGCAAAGATTGATTTGTAAGGATTTTGAAATACGCAACACGATGGAATAAATCACAAAGAAACACAACTTTTCTGAGTCACTGGACTTCATGATAAGTTAAGAACTGACTTTTCCTGAATTAAAATTCATATACTGTTATGACATAGCTACCCGTTTAGCACGTGCGTAATCATGCTCCGAAGCATCGAGTTTATGTGTAATATCTTTCATTAGACACTACTCCTTCTATTTGAATACAATGAAACGATTTCTATACTTAGAAGCATCCTGTGAGTAGGCTTTCGTCAAGAATGTTGGCCAGGTGCAATAGAACTTTTTCATTTCCGCTTTTTAACTTCTGGTTAGGCATCATTTAGTTTTTTTACCTTAGCGAGCAAGCTCTCACGAACATTAGAAATTAATGTACTCTCTATATCAAAATGTGTATTACAAAATCTAAACGCATGTATTTGGAATAATTTAAATCTAACTAGAACATATATGACGCGAGGTATACAAGAAACACCACTAAAGATGAATAATTGATAATTTTTGTTGCAAGTGTTTTTAAATCATACGATCAAGCTATGATAGTTTACGTGTTTGGTCCAAAGAATAGCAACCATGTTTCTTTCTCGACAAGCAAAAAAACAAAATGAAATTAGGCAGATCCAGCAATTTGTTTCAACGATCAAAAATGTATATATATATATATATGTATATCATGCATAGAAACATACTGCCTAGATAAGAAAAGCAAACCTAGTGAAAGCTTGAATGTTAATTTTATCAGCAAAGATATTTATTTGTGCCATTTCACTTAACCGTCAAGAAAAATAAACTGGGTTGTCGCAACATTTAGAATTGGCTAAAAGTTTAGTCTATCAAATACTATCCAAGGGTTATTGTGGAAAAATCGAAAACCTTGGCCTTGGGAATATATTTTTGCACACCCACGTTCCGTTGAAAACAAGTTTCCAAATAAAATGAACGCGTTAAGCTTTGCATATTTTAACGAGGCTTGCAGAATTTGGTCTGAAAAAAAATGACAACAAAACGATTTTTTTTTAATTTTCAGATTAGATCTAAAATTATTGTAAGGTGCCGACTCGAAAATATTGCTTTGAAGCAAAACTTTTGTAAAACTTTCCAAATTTTAAGCTCCTGTAAATTTGTAGCTCATTTAATTCAAAAGATTTTAAATCATTAATAATATCACTGGAAATTGTTACGAAGTCCGATTAAACGAGATTCTTTGTTTGAGAGACGTATTTGACAACTGAGCTAGTGCAGGGGATTCAAAACTGCTTTATCCTTCCGAAAACTTAAAAAAACACACATGTACATTGGTTTTAAATCTTCATGTTTTTTTTTTTTTTTGCTGTGTTCCCGAAACTAATCACACATGTACAAGAATTAATTAATTTCTTGAAAGCCATCCACACTATAAAGCTTGTCCTGTTCAGTTTTCGCACATGTTCTGGGCTTCTTCGTTGATTTTTCTCTCATTTCTTTTTAAAATTTCGCGCTCCGCTTTAGACAGTTATTTTTGTTTTTACAAAAGTGCGGCAATATTCTAGACAACATTGTTTCCACAACTTCCCTTCGACTAAAATAGATTCCAGCTGATATATTTTCTATTCAAAACCGGATGCAATAACTCTGAATCAAACTGATCCTCACGAAAACACTTCTGGTCTTTCCTACAAAATCCGCTTTGTCTCTCAAACGTCGAAGAACGGGAGTCCTTGCACTAGAAACGCCAGCTAAAAACTTTTCCTAAAGTTAATTTCTTGAATGTCTTCATCAAATTACAACAAGTTTAAATAATAAAAATTTCATCTTATTTATTTTGGTCGAGCTCTTGAAGCTTCGGATTTTCGTCTATCGTTGGCAGTTGGTTTGTATTTTAGTTTTGTAGGGCTTGTAGAGCCTTCGGCTCCATAGATTTGATCTGACCAACTCACAACAGAAGCGCTTCCACCTCGACTTGATCGACGGCCATTTCTCGGTGAGCCAATTCCTGCTTGTGTATCAGAATTATATAACTGAAGATCAACTATTGACTCACGAATGGGTGACAGTGCCCTTCGACCAGCAACTGGAGACTTGGTACTGCGCTGCCTAGAGCCCTTGTGAGCCGGCGAAACAGCATTTGCTGGTGTAGGAATTTGTGAAAGAGTCGTAGAATCTTTGTTTTTACCGATAACCATGTTAGCAACTTTGTAGTTTGACTGGTGACTGAGTTTGTTGGCCGAGCTAAGCCGACGATCTGCAGTACTCACTCTTCTTTGATCAGGTGAAATCCCCCCTAAGTTACCCGGTAAAGCACCATAAGCGATGGAATGAGACCGTGCACCGGCAAAGCGGCCCGAAGAAGCTTTCTCTCTAATGCCGGGATCTGAAGCTGCAGTCGACCTAACACTGTCAGCTTTGCTAATTTTTCTTCTGTATGCAGCTCCCGGCGTGAGCACTTTGACGGTCAGAATGAGACGTCGGGTCATTTGCATCAACGCGCTAACGTCCTCAATACACATAGTCCTAACATCAACTTTGTTCACTTTGATGATTTCATCCCCGACTCGTAACAGTTCAAAGATGTCAACGTCGGTGCCCAAAACTACCCTAGAAACAAATATTCCGTCCTCGCGCTCCCAGCCATCTCCTTGACGAATATAAAAACCCAACGACTCTCCAGGTTTGCGTCGAAGCTCGATGCTTCGTTGTAGAAATGTTCCGTTCTTCGAACAAGCTTCCCTTACGCCGAGTATATGCTTAAAAGAGCCATGAATGAGTTTGATAGGCAAAGGCGGGCAAGGATCGCCCTTCGTATCTGGGTTTGTAATTTCTGTTGCCTTGCGTAGTTCAAAAAAATCGTTATCTTTTTCTGCTAGCCGCATCTTTTCGAAATCTTCCTGTGAAACGCTACTTACTCTGCGAAGCTGGTCGATAATTTGATCATCTCCAGAGCCTGCCGGAGTTCTACCAGCAAAACCGCTCGGTATGAGAGTCTTGCTGTCGCTATTTGGACGACGTACCGCCATTTTACTATGCTCAATGTTTTCACAGTTCTTCTGTTTCCGCCATGTTACTTGAGTCTATTTCAACATTATAATTTTCAGAGCAATTAGTGCATATTGTCAGAGCTGGCCAATGGCGGCGCATTTTTACCGGCAGGTGGATTTCCCGACATAAAAATACTGCTGAAGTTGCTTGTCGGATAATCGGGTTCTGCCCGCAAATCCCAATAAATTCGACAAATATTCAGTCCAGTTAGCCAATCAAAAGAAAACCTGCGTGAAAATGATAGTAAATCTGTCTGTAAACAATTCCCCGAGAAATTAACAATTTTGGTGCGGTGTTTAGACTTATTGCCGAAAAAAAGAGTTACAATTTAGTATTTATCTTTCAAGATATTTTAAAAATAGATTCACTTATATTATAATTTTGCGTTCTCTTCAAAACTGCTTTAAAGTTCTGGTTTTGAAAAGAAGATCGCAAAATAGCATGTTTTAGCTGAAGGTGGATTATATTCAAATCGTGTGGGTTTCAATTTTATGATTTGTAACATTACTTCGTTATAATATAGACTCAAAACACAAATACTATATCTATGGTCTCAAGTAAATAATTGTTTTCCTAATTTCAACCGGCGCATTCGTACCGCGAATTGAACACAGTTATTCTGTTTAACCTGATTCCATCTTGGTTATATCGTGGCATCAAACATGACATACAAACCTCCAAGAGATTAAACTCTTCCACGATATTTTGAAATATGAACAAATCTAATTAACGGATAAAAAAATCACGGACAAGATGTAAAGATATTGCTTAACTCAACAAAAGAAAGCTACTCTTTTCATGTCATACCATATAATGGCGGTTTAGATTTTTGTACCGCAATATCTGAATACGTGACAAGAATTGACTTAACACTTAGCTGCATTTTGCAGTTTCTAAAAATAATCTTTTCAAAAGATAATTAGGTGATCAGTTGTCATAAATAGAATAGATTGCCGGAGATGGTTTATCGAAACACAAAAAAACAACGAAATATATCTTCATTTTTTTCTTTTTAACTCACAATCAGAGATAACTCATCAGATTTCAATATCAAACAGCAGTTTAAGAAAGTTCTCTAAAAAGGACTGATTTTTTTGATACTGGTTCCTATAAACCCGCGAAATATTTTTTCATCAAACAATTACAACTAAGATTTTAAAAATAGCTTTAATTCTGTAGGGAAAACAAGATATCCAAAGAACTTCTGTATTTGTTAAGATAATGTAAAAATATCCAAATGGATCACACAAAAAAGAAACATATGTAATCTGGCTCACTTGCGGATTTTTTTTTTTCCGAGTCGGAAGAACTAAATCACGTGATAGAGGCTTTTCACATCTCCTTGCGTTGATTTTAGTGCCGTGATGCGAATTAAAATCTGTATGAAGAAATATCTTTGTCCATTGCCTAAAGCATTTTTCATAATTTGAATTGTAGATCAGAACTAAAATTACGCCAAAATATTAATGCGACATCTGATTGTATTTTAAACACTGATGCATGTGTTGTTGAATGCTCACGGGTTATAATTTTAGAGTAAACATAGTTTTAAAAAGTAGTTAAGGAGCAGCAAGGGAATAATGAGTATTAGATATACAAAACATTTCATGCTGGGCGAAATCCAGAAGCGGTTTGCTTGAAGCTCTACTTACTTACTTACTTACTTACTTACTTACTTACCTACCTACTTACTCACCTACTTACTTACTTACTTACTTACTTACTTACTTACTTACTTACCTACTTACTTACTTACTTACTTCCTTCCTTCCTTCCTTCCTTACTTACTTACTTACTTACTTAGGCCTTGAGCTCCTAGAGGGGCATAGGCCATCCACAACTGTCCGCCATCGTCCACGGTCCTGGGCGATTTGCTCGAGCTCCCTCCAGGAGCAGCCAGTCTGCTTGACTTCTGCCTCCAGGTCTTTTCTCCAGTAGTTTTTGGGTCTGGCTCTTTTCCTCTTTTCCTGGGGATTCCAGGTCAGAGCCTGGTGGGTGATATTGGTTGGTGGTTTCTTCAAGGTGTGCCCAATCCACCGCCATCTTCTTCTTCTGATCTCTTCTTCTGCCAGAGATCTGTGTTGCTGATGGTGGCTGGCCAGTGAATCTTCAGCATTCTGCGTAGGCAGGCATGTAGCCAATCGTTTGTCCGGCTTGCAGCCATCTTTGTCTCACTCAATCCTAACAGGGAGATGTTGTTTGACACTTGCACTGTCTTGCCTGCCTCGTGAGTTCCATGTACCGATGGTGGTGGTCGTCCTGGTCGACGCTTCCTTTCGGCTTTAACCCCCGAAGCTCTACACCGAAGTAAAAAGAATTTTAAAACTGACGTCATTCACTCCGACGAAGGACTACAGTGGAGTCCAAAACATCAGGTTGAAAATTATTTTCACTACGGTGTAAAACTTATCTATTTGTAAAACTGTTTCTGTAGAAACACCGACGCAGTATTCATTTATGAAACTAAACGTGCTTACACCAACTTAGTGTTTGTGTTAGTGTTAGTGTTAGTGTTATGGTATTAGTGTTATAGTGTTAGTGTTATAGTGTTAGTGTTAATGTTAATGTTAGTATTAATGTTATTGTACAGTTGTTTTTGTATTTTTTGAGAAATTGCCCCTATTATAAATCTTGGATAATTTTGCACGCAGTGAATCTTGAAAAAATGTAACGGCATCGTTACACAACAAGTATTGTAATAAAAAGAACTTCATTTATTTTTGTTTTAGGAATAAAGAATAGACATATTCATAAATAATGAAACTTTAACATTTTAGTTTGATATTTTTATATGTTTTTTAGAGGATGTTGTATAACAATTGTTTTGTAAAGTATGTTAGTTATCAAAGTTACTGGTTGAGTCAGATTGTAAAGTTATTCTTAAGTAAAAATGCTATTAATATTGTTTTGATATAAGAGATTGTTTTAAAGACGTTGATTTTAAAAATAATGTCCAATAACTGTCCCATAAAACACTTCCAATTTCCATTAATCTAAATTTGAAAGATTTTTGAGTGCGCATGCGCTGTTATAAAGGTTTTTACTCTAAAACTTATTTTCGAATTAATACGCTCTATCTGTTCCAGTTAATTCTACAATCTACTGTTTTGAGTCCCGACCACTCCAGCACACAGTTCTCTCTTTATATTGTTTTCACTGTGGTTGTTACACCTCGGAAAATGATAAGCGCCTGTGGTACCTAAGATCAGCGGTAAAATGCTAAACATTTTCTTCAATAATCATAATTTATTTTCAATAATGAATGAATTTTCTTACTGCACATTAAAATCCCTCACGGCAAAGCAAAAATGCAATTAAAAGAACTAAACAGTATCTGGCAGAACTGAGAGAATTTAAGTGATTTAGTAACAACAATGAAGTTAAACTCTTTCAAGTTTACAGCTCTACTGGCGTTGATAAAGCAACAGGTTATAGCAGGTAAGATTTTGCATAAAGCCAAACCTGTTAAAACGAAAACAATCTGTTTGGATTCACTCCGACGAAGGACTACAGTCCGAAACGTCCGTTTTAAACCAATCTATTTGGAAGTATTTGGTATCGCTAACGTTGTAGAAGAAAAACGGAAAACCTATCTTTCTTTTTCTCAATCTCCTTTTGCTGTCATTCAATTTATAAATGATTCCAGCTCATTCAGTCAAGTGAGATTAATTCCTGCATATATGCGTCATGAAAATTGAATGTTTCCGAATATTTAAACAAACAAAAACTATAAGCTCCAACATCTAACAGCATTAATTTTCTAATATCTATAATGTTCCCGTGATTCTCCAGAGCGTGCATGGCCACATGAATTTCTGGCAAACCTGACGTCACTTGGTATCGCAGGGCCGTAGAAAAGGGATGGGCCGCGAGGCTTGTGTTCTCTCCCTTCCCAGTTCAGGTTTTTACCCAAAAGTTTGTTTTAAATGGCGTTTTAAACCCCGGAAATCCGTTTTCCGCGGATGCATTTCTGAAGGATCGCGCCTTCACGGTGAAGCCACTAAAATCGAGTTTCTCAAAACAGATATTGTTTCAACTGGCTCAGTTAGTGAGAGGGCTGGCTCGGCATCCCACAGGTTACGTGTTGTTCCTGCATCTGTTACTTAGGTCATGGTTTGCTCGGTATCTTACAGGTCACGGGTTGTTCCTGTATCCCACAGATCACGGATTGTCCCGGTATCTGTTACTTAAGTCATGGTTTGCTCGGAATCTTACAGGTCACTGGTTGCCCCGGTACCTCACGAGTCACGGGTTACCTGGTATCTCTTACTTAGGTCATGGTTTGCTTGGTATCTCACAGTTCGCGAGTTGCCCCGTTTTCTCACGGGTCACGGGTTACCCGGTATCTCACGGGTCATATTTTGCGCAAGTATCCCACAGGTCAAGGGTTTGAATCTCGCTGAGGTCTGAATTTTATCTGGCTTCTTTTGAATTGCCCACATAACTACAAAGGTTATTCTTGACGTCATTGTTATTAGCCTGGGTACAAATGTAAGCCTCTAGAATCATGGGCAATAAATGAACTGAATGTTAGTTTCTAAAATGGCAAGTTATTTCTTATCCTTATCAAAAGCCTGCTATATAATTATAATCTGGAATCACCGGCTCAGAATCGCAATTTGTTTTGTATGGCGATTTTTTTCAATTTTTTCTTGCGCGTTAATTCTGAGCGGTAATTCTACATTATACCACGTCTCTCTCCCTGACCAAATTATTAATTGATATGGCGATACTAAAGATAATGTGAAATAGAGGGGGTAAAGTGATTCAGAGTTTATAATATCATTTGTTATCTCGGTTATCTTTGCGTTAAGCGAGATCCTTGCTATAGTCACAAATACTTGCAAAGTGTCTTTCACAGTTTGTTTGTAGCGGAGAAAGCCTGCTCTTAATCGAATAACGAATTGAGACAAAGTTGACATGCAGGTTAACGTCGTCAGTTTTGGTGCAAGAGTAAACTGGAAACAATTGAAACACGTGATCATTGGGCGGTTAGCATATACAAAAAATTAAATATTCACTTAATTCTGAGTTCGGAAAGTACAATAAAGCACTTAACTAAAGTTTTGATGTCCGAAAGACCGAATAAATTCAATTTTAATATCGATACAGAAAAAAATGACCGCCATTGACTACGAAATTGAAAACGCATCACTTCTGTCCGTAGAAAGATATTCCGCTAACTGATCACACAAAAAGATAGAAATCATCTAACAAAGGCGCATTCCTTACTGAAGGAATTAATTTTTCATGGAGGATTCTCGAGGGTGTTATTTGTTATAATTGCTTTTCACACTGATATTTTGCCGATCTAATTACGGTCTAAGAGGAAATGAAAACCTTCAACATAATTCAAACCCGTAACCCATGCGATGTAGAGAAACAATTCGCAATTTTCTGTTATATAATACTTGCAGGAGTAATATAAAAATCAGTAAGTCTTTTAGTTGGATGATAGTTTTTTCGAACACTTATTCCTGCTGTTTCTTATATTGTCCTGAATTGATCATATCACGCAAAAACGCAAATGCTGCAAAATAAAAATAGAACAAACCGGGTGAAATTAACAAAGGTGTGCAATTAATTTGAGATTTAAAAAAACTACTGTCATTCTTCACTAAAATGTAGGTTTCTGGGAGAGTGCCCCAGTTTCCACTGTATTTCAGTGCAAAAAAAACAATTTCCACCGTCTTTATTGTACGGCTGTTATAGAGATAAAAGATTGACATATTCAATTTATATTTTTAAAGAAGTTCGTAAGGAATGCGGTTGTTATGTTGTAAAAAAGTAAAGTAATTGGGATAAGAGAAGCATCGTAGATGCTCCTTGCATAAATTTGTATCAACTTCTGTTGAAGGATCTGTTTTCTAGTGAAAGGAGTCAAGGACTGTTGTTTTCAAGATGACCACACGGTCGGAAACGTTTTATTAATCCTAAATGATTCAAGACATTTAACAAGCAAAATCTTATGACATTCCAGTTGCACAATCAAGAATCAGTTTTTTGTGGGGGATGGGGGAAGGGTGAGGGTATTGAACTGTGGTGGATTAGTGTCCAGCCCCCAAGGGAGTCAAAAACTCTTGCGCCCATGCAAGAATCAAAGACTTCTTGCTTTCTAATGTCTAACTAAAAAACCTATGGCTACCTTAAACGCTAGACATTTCTAAATACTACACTATATTTAGTTTTTTTTATCTTCTTTTTCCGATATACGTTAAAAATGAATCTATCTATAGTAATCTGTTTGTAATTTTAAAAAATCAAATATGAAATGTGAATAAAGTTGTATCCCATTACGCCACTAAAATTAAACTAACATTTATATTAAACAACTCAGAAACTGGAGATAAATCTTTGTTTTAATGAGCCACAAAGCTTATAGAATAATGTTTATTTTTAGTATTTTTAAATCTACCCTCTCATCTAAAAAGTGCATTCTGTTTTTTTAGAGCTTGTAATCGTACACGCTAGCTCGGAGGGTAAAGAGTACTGGGTGCCACGAGAACACGTGACTGTCGGCGTGCAAAGCAGTGATAGTATTGGGTATTTGATACAGCAACTGTGTTACATTTTTCATCGTTCGCGCACTATGGCCTCGCACAAGGAGAACTACCCCTGCCAGAGTAGATCAAATGCTTTGATGCTTTTCAATCCCAAGACAAAATTCAAATACCACAATGTTAATAATACTTTGAAGCGATACAAGATTAAAAATGGTACCCGGCTCTATCTGTTTTACTCCTAAACATCGCCTTTGTAAAGCATTAAATAAAACAACAAAAATGATTTATTAAGCTGAATCAATCGACATAAAATGTTTTGTCCCACAATTAATCGGGCTTTTAAAGCTTAACGTCCAATGGACACTCGTATGATGGGGTTGAGGGTTCTTCTGGGAAGGGGAGTTGTTATGAATAACAAGACTGCCCTCTGCACGGGCTTGAATTTATTCTATTGAGGGAGATTGTGGTAATGCAGTAATTCCTAAAAGGTCGTGGGCGTTAACTTCTTTCTATGAATTTTCAATGTAGAAACCGGCGTTCCATGCAACTGATCGCGATAAGAAATATTTGAAAAGATGCTTCTCCGATCATTCTTATCTAATCTGTGCACGATGTGCAGAATGCGATACTTTGAAATGAGGGGGCTAAAATGTAACTCTCGATCCGACTGTAGCCTGTAAGCACGGCTAACAGGTAACGGACTGGGGAGAGCTTCTTAAGAATGAGCGATTATGCAAAAATGATGGATTTCTCTCAAGCTTTGCATAGTGCTTTGTGTGAGAAAAGTCTACTTCACAGTTATTAGACTTAAGTCTGGCTATGGAATCGAACTGGAATCGTAAATTATTGGGATAATTCCGTACTGGGGCATACTTATTTGTACATGTAGAGGGTCTGGGTAATGGTTAGGTAGTCGTGCGGGAGGCTCGGGTTCCATTCCCGGTGGGACCAACACTCAGCGTCTTAAAAGAATTGAGAAGGTGCTGCCTTTGCCCTAACATCTGCAAATGGTTATGCTTTTACGTCTTCTCGGATAAGAATGTTAAACAGTAGGCCCTGGGGGACAAATCTGTGTTTATGTGTGTGTGTGTCTGTCATGTGAATGGTCTCCGTCCACCTTTGAGTGGTCAAGATGACGTCCTTAGTTAATAGGCCTTTGGGTAGTTAAATAAATTGACACCTAAATAAAGTATTTATTAGTGAGTTGACTTGGAAAGTTTTAGTCAACATTTATTCAGTAGTTTGTCTCTGAGACCAGTAGTTTTCAAGTTATAGCAAACATTTAAAGACTGGAATAACGCTGCTACGGAACACGATTCAGCATCGTAACTGCGGAAGAGGATGTTGGCAATGTTTTACATAAAAACTGTTTCGTTGTTAGAAGCAAACCAGAAACAATTTCCGAGCTTAGAAATCTTTCTGTAATCATGAAACTAAAAAAGTGAAAGTTGTAATGATATTAATCTCACAACCACAATAATGCATTTTAAATGAAACTGGTAACTGACTTAACCCATAGTTGAGATGGTTCACGAGCTTCCCTCTGATTCTTTCGTCTGTCTGCATAAGTTCTGGTGAGGTTAAACGCAAAAACATTTCAAGATTTTGAAGAAATGTTCTCATTGGAGCCACAAGAGAAACTAGGGTGACCTCGGTCCGTTTATAATCGCTGTTGATAATCGCAGATCAGAAGTAAACTCGCACAGCGGTTGAAACAGAAGTCTATTTTGTTTTCTGCGAGATTATTACAATCCAGTAGCAGATTATTATAAACTATTGCTTAGGTTTGAGCCGTGCCTTAATCAATTAGGATTAACATTAATCTTATAAGATTAATATTAATCTGATTAACATTAATATTAATCATATTATAATTACTCCGATGTTAATCCTACATAGTACTCCTAACCAGTATTAATGTTTGTCCAAAGCTCCCAAAGGTCGACATTATTACATGACATTAACATTACTGGATTATAATAATCTATAACGATTTACCGTTATAATAATCTATTACCGGATTATAATAATCATATTATAATCTATTATTATTATTATTATAATCCATAGATTAATATTAATCCGAGTTGTCCTGATTTTACACATATGTTTTTCCTCTTTTTTTTACTCGAATTTTTTATATTATGTCATTGGTTAAAGTCAAAATTGAGAGAGAGAGCTGAGACGAGTCTAACAAAAATGGCGGAGAGAGTACTCGTGCTCTCAAGTTTAGGATAAATTGGAGCAGTTTCAGGATGAAATAGGGAAGGCTGTTTACTCAAAACAAGACAAATGGACAACAGGTAAAGTGAAGATGACTTTATTTCATAAATATCTCGCGTTTCTAATCGCCCGTGCTTAGTGGAGTTGACTAAATCAAGAGTTTTAAAATAAGCCAGCATCTCGAGAATTGTTCGCTACTATCTTTGAATTAATTTTATTTTAAAGGTTACAGACAAGTGCAAACAGTGATGGAATTTTTGCACATTTACGAATTGGTTTTGAAAAGCTGAGAATTCATAGCCAGAGAAAACTAAAAACTATTTCATTGATAAGGCAAAAAAAAAACACAGCAAAAGCAAATTGATTTGAGACTTTCATTTCGAGCGTCACAGCTCATGGCGCATTTTTTGTAAACAATTTGAAAATTTTTGAAGCCTAGCTGCGCTCTTGCAATGGCCTTCCATCGCTTCATCCACGACACCATGGTGTTTCTGGGAATTTACGTCAGTTTGGCAACTTCTTCAAAGTAGGCTGCCAGCAATTTCGTCTGCAGAGACGACAAAATAATAAACTTAATATAAATATCTGAGTGTTTACAAAAATATATCATACATTTTATTCACGGAATATGTCGCACTCTGGGAATATTATCAATATTATCGAGTCCTATACGAAAGACTACTTTTTTGCACAAACAGTGTCAAAAATACTCGCTATACTGCAAACTTTGGAACTTTGTTACATATTTTTAAATCTCGGTATGATGCTTTTAGTATATTATCGCAATATTGAATCGATTTCTCTGAAATACTCCGTGAATTATGTTGATATCATTTAAGGCTTTATCTAGAATACCTAGGGGGGAGAGGTGGGGAAAACTAAGATAGTTCCTGATGCAAAATTTAAGGTTTAATATATTTTGCTATTTTTTGGACGTCTCGAATGGTCGAGAAAGCAGAAAGACAATCGCAGTTCTAAGAAATATTACGATACTTTTTAATTTGCAAGACATGTTTCGATGGAAAAAGCCTAATCTTAATTTTCAAGTTAAACATGTCAACCTAACACTCGTATAATAAACGATTCTGTTTTAGCTGTTCAAGCAATACGCGTCTTTTGTTAGATTTAATGAAATAAGTATGTATGCTATTTTAGGTTGTTATAATTTGAACTGCTTTTTATTGTTACTTTATAATTGATGTGAGTCACATCGAAACACGTCTCTGAATGTTCTTGAACATCTGCTATACAAGTAGTGTTTGTAATAAACTCCGATGCAAACTTTTCTAGTAGAATTCTTATTCAGTCGACAAAACTAAAGGCGAGGATGCACCAACAAATATCATCCGATGACCAATGTTGTCAGGATTTCTACAGTTTTCTACGCCTCCGGAAAGTTCTGAATGTTTTTAAAATTTGAACATTTATCACCATCAAATTGAATATAAATGATACTTATAAGACATAAGTACACTGCAGATACTCGTCTCACAATTCTACCGACAAGACTGGGGATAGTATAAAAACCCCTTATGGCGGCACATTATAAGTGCGGCCATCTCAGTCCCTTACTTTTTGAATCCTCAGTGAATTTGAGTTCTTTGTTTTGTTCTTACGCTTTTGTTACGAGGAACTGGGTTCGACCATTCTCCGTTTAGATTAAGGCTGTCCAAATCATTAAATCAACAAACCAGCCTCAGATTCACATCAGCTTTATTGTACATTATGCAAATACTACGTCGGATACAAACATTTTTGCTTGCTATTTCTTAATATATTACGGAATGGATGTCATACATTTAAACGACTTCTTCATTTTCCACAATCTCTTTCTACACGAAGTCACACTATTAAATAATTCACGTTCAACTTCGGCTTCTGTTGTTTCACAACCTCTTTTTTTCTCGAATAAAATGTTAATAATAAGCGCAATAGTTCAGTAGATGCTTGATACTTAAGTAATGTGATGGCATAATATATAAATCTTAAGTATACAGTTCCTCAATAAGTACATAATTATTCACAATGGATATGATTTCCAGGCTTTTTCCGGCTTTATTTTAACCTTAATTGTGATCAGACCCGATTAACCTTTTCTCGCACATTTTATTGAGGACATTATTTATTTACCAACCTTGAGACTCATTCAATACTTTGATACAAACACAAATCTTTCGCAAATCAAACGCTTTAATACCTTTTAGTAGCAAAAGTAAAATCCTTTACGAACCTAGTCGCCCATGGAGCCGGCACTTATCTCCGGTTTATGTATCATTAAGCGGACAAGAGTCTTCAACTCCCCCTGGAAGGGACACTAATCCATCGCTGGTTAGCTCCCTGCAGACGCTGGTAATCATTTACCTACCCCGGAAGGATGGAAAGCTAAGTTGGCTTAAGCGGAAAAGAGGTCGCACAATTATTCAATCTCGGCAGTGACGTGATCGAACAGAGGACCTTGCACATGGTCGAAAGGCAGAGACCTCTTTAACTGCAGCAACAATGACCGCCCACCTTGTAGTAGGCTATTGCCATTTCCAGACGATTATAACAAAGCTCTACACGCTGATATCAGAAATCATGTGGCAAATAAAACCTGTGACTCGTGCTGTTCTATCTAACTTATTCTTGTAATACCATACTTACGCCTTTTATGTAATTGCTTCTGTCAAATTTCTCGTTCTGGGAGTGAGCTCCATCATCAGAGGCACCAATCGGGAGCAACATCACGTTCTTAGCATCCGTGTGCTCCTGAAGGGTCAGTGTCACAGGGATACTTCCCCCCTCCCGGGTCATGTCGGGCTCCACACCGTGTACTGTAATTAAATAAACAAATGTCTTTGTTATCTTTCCATAAACATCATTTTTCAAGTTGTGATAGCCTATTAGTAGAGAAAAGATGGCGGATCAAAATAGTAATGAGCGGATTTCGTCGATAATTTAATTTGTACATCCTTTTTTGACCGATTAGTAGGTTTATACTAAAACAATTAGACCTCTCGGTCTCATGGACTACAAGCTTGAATAGCCCATTCGGCCTATGGCCTCATGGACTATTTACTCGTAGTCCGTTCGTCCTCGAGGTCTAATTGTTAAATACAATGGTTGGGAGAAACAAAGCTTAAACATTGTAGAAAGTATCCTAATTCATATATTGGGCGTGCTAGGTTAGCACAGTTGGTGAGATCTCTTCCCTCTGGCCTCAAGGTCCCTGGTTCAATCCCCCTTGACTCTGTCAAGATTTGAGCATTTGTGCGATTATCTTTTTAGCCTAAGCTAACTTGGCTTTCCATCCTTTCCGGGTACGTAAATGAGTACCAGCATCTGCTGGGAGCTAACCTGCTGTGGACAAGTGTCCCATCCAGGGGGAGTCAAAGATTCTCACACGTTTAACACTATTCAGAAACTCTAAATAAGCTCTAGCTCCATGGGCTACATCGCTCGTAAATGATTTCATTTTAGTCCATATAACACTGAAGTTCAGTTTGTATTTTGACAGGCAAAGAACAACCCCAATCCTGGTATGGAAGTTCAGATAATAAGAGGAAATGTGGGAATAACTCATGTAAGTTTATCTTGAATAAATTGCTGTTTCTAATATATTTATTTATATATTTATTGACCTTCGCCATTGATTTACAGAAAGTTTTCCTCAAGTTGAATGCTCAGAAAAAATTCTGAGTCACTGAGGGGAATCGAACCCACAACCCTCTGATTACCGGTCAGATGTTCTACCCACTGAGCTACAGAGACTCACATGGGAAGCCGAATCACTGGTTAAGTTCTTGTCTGTTCCTGCTGTTTTCTTATGTGTTCTTCTACGCGTCAAACAGACGTTTGAACCTAGCTATCAAGCATTTTTATTGGCAATCAGAACAAACAGTTTACTTTGATGCTATAGAATATTAACATCAATTCAAATATATAATGATTGTTGTAGAGGACTAGATGTGATATTTGCTGTTCTAATGGAGTAGAAAAAAGTCTTGATATATTTTGCAGATCCCAAAGAAACGTAAAGTTGGTGCTAGTGCCATTCCAGCTGTTCAGACAACAGCATCTTCTACGATGGATTTAAAAACAATGAATGACTCTGGAAAAGTTAATTTGGAGCAAGTTTCGACATTCAAAGATTTACTACAAAATATTGACAATATTGAGGTGATTAGTAAAATAAGATTTGTTTTCAT
Organism: Zoanthus sociatus; assembly: GCA_025331085.2. Classification (NCBI taxonomy): domain Eukaryota; kingdom Metazoa; phylum Cnidaria; class Anthozoa; order Zoantharia; family Zoanthidae; genus Zoanthus; species Zoanthus sociatus. The sequence goes on along the minus strand of JAOBAY020094935.1, from coordinate 665 downwards.
GTGTAGTTTTAGGATTTAATTTCGTGCGATTTTATTTCCGCCAAAGTTAACTCAGAACGATATTTATAACTCATTCAGCATGGTTGGTGCAGAAATTCAAATTGCCGTGGTGGCTAGTGGTCACATAAGTTACGTTACATCAATGCTATCATATTCATGAATTTAGAAATAGCATTGAGATTCAGATTTTACACAGCAATGCTGAACCAAAATTTTAGAACGATTTTTGTGACTCAGTGGGCGTGGTTGGCGCATTTGGTAAGATCTTTGAATATTTCTGCAACCTCTTTTCTACCTAATCTAACTCAGCTTTCCATCTTTCCTAGTTAGGTAAAATTAATAAGTACCAGCATCTGCTGGGAGATAATCTGTAATGGTTTGATATCCCGTCCAGGTGTAGTCAAGACCCTCATCCGCTTAACATTACAGAAACTGGAGATAAGTGTCAGCTCCAATGACCCATTAGGCTTGGAAATGAATTTGACTTGTGCTGTATCTAGATGCCCCCTTCCCATTCGACTTTTCCATATACCCACCTACCCTCAATTCCTTACGTCACCAGCTACCAAACTAAGTACCCTTTTAGTGATAAAAATGTAAATTCTACACCGTAAAAGAGAGAATACTTACTGACGTTTCGGACGTTAGTCCTTCGTCGGAGTAAA